>ML831722.1:17388-54353 GCA_009831015.1 Picea engelmannii | reverse complement strand
GGTTGTTTGGACAGGTTGTTGTGATAGGTTATTTGTACAGCTTTGGTGTATGGTTGATGCACTTGTTCATGGTACAGGTTGGTGCATGGTTGATGCACCTGTTTATAGTACAGGTTGATTACAGGTTGAGGTATAGGTTGGTGCATGGTTGATGCACTTGTTTATGGTACAGGTTTACAACAGTATATCTCACAATGATAGTGTGACAGTGGTTCCATCATTCTACTTATATTTCAGGGCGGCTGGACGGGGCAAGGACAGGTGGTTGTAGCCGAAGAACATAGGGGATTGTAGCCTCCTTCTGGTTGTAGCCAGAGATTTGGGGAGTTGGAGCTTCCCTCAGGTTGTAGCCTGAGAAACTAGGGGGTTGGAGCCTCCTTCCAGTTGCAGCTGGAAAACAAAGGAATTTGGTGCTTCCAATGAATGTAATTCTTAAAGACATATAAGAAAAAACATTATGTGGTTTTCTCCCGCTTTGGGTTTCCACGTAAAAACATTGGTGTACTATGTATGTATATGATTACTTATTTGTTCATTGTTTATTAACTCTGCAACTATTGGATGATAATGATACTTTGATATAACACTTGCATATTGTGGTTAAAAATGATTGAATTGCTCTATTATTGATTCACCCCCCCTCTCAGTAATCCAACAATTGGTATCAGAGTTGGTTCCTTCAGGAAATAGTTTAACCACTGGAAGGAGATCATGGATTATTCTGAGAATGGAGTACCAATGTTTAATGGTCAGAATGGTTTTAAGTATGAGATGTGGAGCATAAGGATGAAAGTATTTTTACAGGAACAGGGACATTATATTTGGCTATCAGTTGTTACAGGATATGATAGTTCAAAAAGGGAAAAGACTGCAACCAAAAAGGAATTGAAGAAGAATAACAAAATAGCAATGGATTTCATCTGGGAAGGATTACCTAATCTGGTAAGAGAAAAGGTTGGTAAATGTTCATCAACAAAAGAACTTTGGGATAAGTTATATGACATATATTCTTCACCCATCGCAAATTCATAAAATGTCAAAGAAGATGCATATACAAATCAAGAAGAATTATGTTCACCATGTCAAACATATTCAAAAGATGAAGAGTACATAATCACGAGAGGTATGTTATTTTGCTTTAATTGTGAAAAATGTGGACATATTGAAATAGAATGCCATGAAGGAAATGAGACAAAAAAACAAATTGAAAAAGAAGACAATTATGAGGCAGAATTGATTAGTGTTTTAGATGAACTAAGAGAAGAAAACAAGTCACTCAAGAAAGAATTGATGAAACAAAAGGAAAGTGTTCACGTTTTTTAAGAAGCCCAACATGTCATAGAGAACTTAAGAACTCAGCTAGAAGAAGCTAGAAAGATCGAAGAAAATCTTGAATATCAAAAGAAGTGTTTGGAAGCCAACATTGCAGCACAGAAGGAAGAAGCAGAAATGAGAGAGAATATATTGACAGATCATCTTAAAGAAAGAACTAACGATCTAAACTAGATTGAGTCAAAGTTTGGTCAAGAAGAGAAAGTACTTGAAAAAGAAATAATCACATTAAAAATTCAGTTTGAAGAAGCGAAGAGAACAAAAGAAGTCATGAAGTCTCATATATTAAAGAAAGAAGAAGTTGTCACATTGAGAAGTGAAATCGCCAATCGCAAAAAGAACGTTGAAGAGACAGAAACATCCACATCAGTTACAGAGAATGAAGAGAAGCACTCTAGGTTGGTAGAAAAGAAGAATGAAGAAAATAGAAAGAGTTATGCAGAAGTACTCAAAGGAAGAAATCATGGTCAACCAGAATCTAAGAAAACTATTGAAGATACATCTTCAAGAAGACCATCTGTGTTCAAGCCACAAAAAAGCTTCAATCATGATCATGATCATTCAAGGCCAAAATTCAGAAGGACTATACCACAAATAAGATCATTCACTCCCAGGTATGCAAAAAAAAAATTTATGGTCATTGTTTTTATTGTACTAATTTTGGACATAAGGTTGCAGATTGCAGGGATTATAAAAGAAATGTTCAAGCAAGAAGTGCCTATGTGGGCACATGTAACATTGAGTGTTACAAATGTCATAACTATGGACACATAGTCAATGATTGTAGAAGCATGATTGATACTTCCATGAAAGAGAACATCGATATTAGATATAAGAAATTATGGATAAGAAAACAGGAAGAACAAGTGAACAAAGACCAAGTACCAGAGATTGCAAGATTGACAATAAAAAAAGATGAAGAAAATTCTACAGAGAAAAGGAAAGATGTCAGAGACAGAAAGGTTTGGAAAATAACTGAAAGAAAGGAAGGACAGGTAAATAAGGAACATGTTCAAAAGATTGTACTTTCAGAAATTGTAGTGCAAGATGAATCCACAGACAGAAAGAAAGAAGTCAAAGCTCAGATAGATAATGAATCTACCAATGAAGATGATGATGAATCTACCAATGAAGATGATGATGACTACAAATCAGAGCAGGAATTGTTATGAGCCATCCGGCTTAGAGACTCCCAAGTAATATGAATATTAGATAGGGGGATTCTATGCGATAGTTGTGACAGACCAAAGAACCATCCTTCAAGAAGCTTGAAAAGTTTGAGAAGACAGATTTAGAGCAGTCAGTTAGCAGAAGTACAGTTTAATAGATTAATCAAGACTTCATGATAGTATAGTGATAAATGGGTCAGCATTATGGATAGTTGTGCAAGTAGAGTCTTGGACAGTATGGACAGAGATGGATTCGTTGTTATAGCAAGATTTGCCTCACCTTATGCAATCTTGCACAAATGGCCTTTTTCCATTTCCCCATGCAGACTTATCATCCCTGTTTGTAAAATCTAGAGCTAAAAATAAATATTTTTCCATATGTACGCACCTTGCCTACTATACAGCATGCGTATACGGAGGTTGCTCTACTACAGCCCGAATACACTGAGATTTGTGCAAGAAAATGAAAATTAATGTCGGGTTTCCATGTCACAACAGGAGAACTATGATTCTTGGCCTTCCATATACTGGAAACGTTCCGACTTGATCCTTCAGTTCCATTTTGAAGGCTATAAATGGGCCAATTCTAAGCTATGGAAAGAGGAGAAAGAATTCAACTTTAAGAGCAAAGTTACTCGGGAGGAATTATTTACTTCATATTGAGTCTGCATCCCTTTGTCCTTTAAGTCTGAACACAATGTTCATCCCACAAGCTCTTCCCTTATTGATTGAGAACCTCATTGCTTCTCTCTTATGAGCTTGCCTTTGGTGGAGGATTGAAGTGGTGGAGGCTCAGTTGGAAGGAACTTAGTTTCTCGGTTCTGAACCATGCCGACACAGAAGTCTATAACATTTTCACTTATGTTGATCATATATTAATAGAAATACTCTTTTTCCGTCCAATTGATATCTTGCAAATATATTGAATTATTATTCCATGGGCGTATTTGTCATGTTTATTAATGGATTATGCTATTGAATGTTCTAACATCATTTATTATCACCATATGCTTGATTTGCTTGGTTGTTGAGGACTAGTTACAGGTGTATTACTTTGGGTCAAGTGCTCAACGGTGGGCTTCATCGAATGTCTGGACAAGGTAGGCCTTTTATCTTGTCTTGCTAGCATATTTGTTTATATAGCATACTTGAGAAGGGAGTTGATTTCTGCAGTCATTTTCATCTATTGTGGTTTACCCTAGCCATAGAGATATTTTCCTCGTAACAGAATTGGTGACCATACTGGGGATTGAATCTTCTTTCTTAGGGTTTGGAGTACTTTTCTCCTTAGATTACTCTCATTCCTATTATGTTTATTGTCGTATAATTGCTTGACAACCTATGTTCACTCTGGGTCTTAGTTTTCGGCCTTCTCTCTTGCCTGGCCTTGTTTTTTGAAACATATACGCGCTTTTTGCCCTGACAGTCGTGTACATACACAGGCTGTCCCTCTACAAGATGCGTATATACGCTCTATTTGCCTAAACAGTCGCATACATCAGTTTTCCTTGCTTGTTTTCTTGGTCTGGTGGTTGTTGGGTGGGATTTGATGTTTATTGAGCCTTCTTGGGTCTCTATAGTGCATGTTAAGTGCTTGTGGGATGAGAAGAAACCCATCTTTGGTTGAATTTCTAGGTGGAGTCTTTATCATCATCTTTTCATTTTTTATTGTCCTTGTACATTAGGCTAGGTGTTTTGTTGCTTGGTATCCTTCTTGAGTTATCTCTTTTTATACACAGTAGGGTTATATATCAAGTTACTTTTCAATCCATGCATTTTCATTTTTGTTATATTGAAAATACAAAAAAAATAGGCATTTTGCATTGCTTGGCATTTTTGTCTTTTGAGTCATTGTCATTAGCTTAGTGCATGTAATGAAAGATTGCATTTTTATTTCAAAATTGCAGAGTTGAAATTGAAAATTGCATTGGTTTTCAGAAGCATATTATTTATTGAAAGTTAAAATTAGGACTTTGCATTATCTTCATATTTACTTTTCTTGCGCAGTCATAACATCATGAGTTTCACTACCATACCTTTTTGAGTAATCACGGCCACTAAAATTAACGCTATAATTTAAAATTGATTTGTCACAATTTTATTTTCTAGGGTACACAAACTAGCTTAGGATTTAGTGCCTTGGAATAGGATTTTGTGAGTAAACTTCTCCAAGGCAATTAAATCGACATATGTGTCTGAGAAAGGGAGTGGAGAAATCCATTGTATAATTGGTAATATCAGGAGGCTCCGCTCACACTGGAGTTAATCACGAGGTCGCGTGAGGTTGTTTGAAGGGATATCCCCCTGATACCTTCTTAGCGTCAGCGATATTTCTGGGGATCTATTCGTATCTGGGGATCTTGCTAGTGCCTTTACCTCCGTGAGAGGCAGTGCTTTCAAGGTTTCAAGCTTTGCTACCCTGCCCATACGGTGGACCTGACTTGCGATTGCTCATCTGTGCATCGGTTATAAGTGGTTTATTAGTTGCTTGACTTAGGTGCCACATAGGTTACTTGCAGGGGTTATTCTGCAGGTACCCTGGGTCAGATAAGGGTCGGACAACACACAGCCTTTATGAAGGATTACCTCTCTAGGGGGATCTGACCAACTAGTTGTTAAGCCCACGGGGGCCCTTGTAACTAATTATATTACCTCTAATCTTTAGCAAGGAGTCTCGGGCCCCTCTTGGGCGAGACATACCTTCTTTAGGGAGGGAGGCCACTCTCAGCCACTTTACCCCATTTGTATGCATATTGGTCATTTGACTTTTCGTGTGCTCTTTGATTACTAGTTGGCCTTAGGATTGATTTTTCGTCCTTAGAGTCTTAAGTCATCGTGGATTCGGACTAGCGTCCTCGTCGGTCCCGTCGCTTGTTACAGTTACAACCGGATTTCGAGTCTTTGCCTTTTAAAAGGAGTAGATTTACTAGGTGTGGTACACACACATCCACTGTTCAGACTTGTGATTCTACAAGGACGAGTATTGAACCAAGTGTTTAGAACATTGGGAGCCCTTCGACTCCCACACCTACTATAGTTAATGGCACCCCTTCGACTCCTGCAATGGTTGTAGAGCCGGAGGCACCTATCATTACTAGGGTTCGGCCTATAGTGAATGCTCAAGCTACCGCCTCGAACCCTTTTGGGTCTCTTAGTCACTCACCGAGCTATAATGTTCAGTTCATCCCTACAGCATCTAGTCCTTTTTCCTATGGTATGTCAAACTTTACTTCACAGTTTTCGAACGCCATCCCAGCTGCTAGCCCTAATGCTAGCATTGGGCTTGGGGGCACTACACCTCCTTACACTTCTTTTTCGTTTGGTGGTTCTCAAATCCTTCAAACGAATCCTAATATGGGAGGCATTCCTGCTTTTAACCCTGAGTCTAATCCTCTTGCTTTTGGGTGGAGCAACCAACCTGGCGGAAAAAATTATGCTCAAGTTCTGTCCTACACCCCTACCTCCTTGGTGTCGATTCCGACCAATACATTTGGCATGACGAATCCACCTCTATCCTCTAGATTCCCACCCGGAGGAGGTCAGTCTCATGCTTTGGGCAATCCCCAACTCGGATCTAATCCGATTTGGGGTAATTTTTATAACCCTCAATAGAACATTCCTACTGGAATGATGCCCAACCAACCTTTTATGAATCAACCCGGAGGAGGACCTTATAATCCCAGATAGGGCCATGGTGCTTACCAGAACCCTGGATGGGCTGCAGTTCCTCAAGCACAATCTTTCCCGGGAGCTTGGGGCCAGATGCCGCAACCCCGTCTCCCTTTTCTGTCCACGCTTAATCTTCCAGACTTGTCTAAGTTAATGAATGACCCTGTGAGTCATGATCCTACATGGCCCCCCGTCCCCACCAATCTTCCTTCGGACATTCTGAAGTTCGAAGGTAAGAATGGAGAGGATCCTAGTGATCATGTCACTATCTTTCACCTTTGGTGCTCATCGAATTCCCTTAATGACGATTCTATTCGATTAATATTGTTTCAATGCACCCTCATTGGGTTTGTTGTGAAATGTTATATAGAGCTACCTAGGGGGGCATATGGGACCTTTAGCTAGTTGGTGTTGGTCTTCCTTAACCACTTCCAATTGTCGATTCGTTACGATGTTGGCCTAAAACTTCTATCGACTTTACACCAGGACACCGCCACTCATATCTCGGATCATATCCAGGAGTAGCGTAGACAGAAGAGGTTTATCAAGACTCTTATACCCCCGGCCTTTCTTTTAGAATGGTTTCTTAAGTCTTTGCACCCTCCTATCTCAAAGGATGTTGCTACGGCTGGGGTTACCACTGAGGAAGAAGCGATCTTTAAAGCTCAACAGTTAGATCTCATATATGATCAGTCTGGGTTGTTATACCACATTCTTTCGGATGCACTGCGGTCAACTTACGACCCTAGACAAAAGCCTGGACCTCATGCGAATGGAATTGTAGGTACCGCCAATGTAAAGTCCGCAAACTCAGTGACGAGCCATTTGAAAGAGTTATCTCTAAACCAATCTGTAGGAGGACCAACTTCATCTGTGTCTTCCAACCCCACTTAGTCGACGGATGTACACTCTGTGCAATCGTCGACAAACCCAAATGGTAACCAGCAACCAGGCGAGAATAAGAAGAAAGGACGTAACAATCGTAAGGGTGGGAAAAATAATAGTAAACCCAAGGACAATGGTAATAATGAGAAGATGAATAATAATGTTGGGAGAGGGAAAACGAGAAAGACGTAAGGTGAAGTTTCCCTGTAAGCTTTGCACAAATGATCACCTTACCCATTTATGCCCCAAACTTGCGGAAGCTGCGAGGATATTATCTCTACCGCCTGCCGTGCTAACGAATCCATTCCCACATAACCAACACATGGCCTCCAATTCCTCAAACACTGGAAATGCAACTGGTTGGAGTCAAAACCCGTCGTTGTAAGACGACGATCGTTTATGTATCAATATGGTCAATGCGAAAATTAACATAGCCACTTGATCTCGATATTATATCTCTTCACAAGCTATTCCTTTTCTAGAATCTCCTCCTCCTCCGGAGACAACTTTACATATTGAGAAACTAGAGCCACCACCTCATATTCCAAAAGGAGTACTCAAGCACTCTACCCACAATCCAAATGCTAGAGCCGCCCAGAACTGCTCTATTGTTGAGGACCTGGGTTAAACCCCTTGTGCGATGTCGGCTTTTGAGGTACTCCAGACGTGTCCTTCACAGAGGAATGACTTACTATATGCTTTAGAAGCTCTAGAACCCAGTGACTCAAAATTTATCAAGTTTGACGTCACAGATGTGAAGCCTCACTTGCCTTACCATGTGGCATTCAAAATCCACGTGGAGTACTCAAAGTATACCATCAAACGTGCGATTGTTGATGAAGGCGATGCCACTTGTGTCATGTCCCTGATCTGTTGGAAAGCTCTCGGTTCTATGACTCTTTCGAAGTCATCGAACATGTTGACTGCTTTTGACGATCATTCCTTCCACCCTCACGGTATTCTTCCTGCCTTTCCGGTCCAGTTAGGTGGGAAGACGCTAGAGGTGGAGGTTGAGGTAGTTGATGTGCCTCTTGATTATAACTTGTTACTAGGACACAATTGGACCTATGTTATGGTCATCGTTGTATTGTCAGTCTTCCGTACTCTTTGTTTTCCTCGTGAAGGGAAGATCGTGACGATCGACCAGTTATCCTTTGTGTACTCTAGTCCTAATGCATCTATTGGACCGTCGATCCCTGTGATCGAAAATTCTCAGTCGACAACTGATAATATCGGTGTCGAAATGTATTCTTCCATTATGGGTACTTTTGACTTCACAACACCGAGTCACCACGTTTACGCCATGTCCAGTAGGCCCGTTTCGATAGAGAGGTCCATTCCTTTCCGCACTTCCTATTTTAGTGATCCATGGACCCTACCTTCCCCGACTTCGTCTTGTGAAGGTCAGTTGCATGTTGGAATGGCCATGCCACTATCGGCAGCAGAGATTGTGTATCAAGGTGTTCTTGACTCTTCCACCGATCCCGATCCTTTTACCTCATCGATGGACGAGCATGATCTCGTTCTTAGGCCCGTGTGGGCCACTTCATTGTTTTGTTCACATGATTCCCTCGATGAGACTTTGCCTTCGGACGAATCTATCATCGAAGCCATGAATGGTTCTGACAAACCTTGGGATGATATGCATCACCACTCTTATTTTCTCCTAGAGCTTGAAAGAATCGAACAAGACAACTTTCGATCTACTTTGAGTGAGATAGTCAATCACATTGTAGTTCCACTTGATACGCACGACATTTATGCCGAAGGAAACATGGTGAGTATTTATCCTACCATCATGATCGATATCTCTCGTACCCCTGGCAAGGTTGAAAACGTAAATATCAGTGCAGATTGTTCGCCAGAAGAAATCCTGATCTACACCAAACTCTTCAAGGAATTCCAAGATGGATTTGCTTGGTCATATGAAGAGATGCCATGAATCAACCCTTGTATTGTCAAGCATGAGATTAGAAATTATCCAGATGCTAAACCTATTCGACAACATCTTAGAGCTATCAATCCTCGAAAGGCCCCTACTATTAAGGCAGAGGTGGAGAAGCTACTTAATGTTGGCTTCATCTACCTGGTTCCCTTGACTGAATGGGTATCCAATCTCGTTCCCGTGAATAAAAAGCAAGGAACTATCCGCATATGTATGGACTTTCGTGACCTGAACAAGGCCTATCCTAAAGACAAATTCCCGACACCTTTCATCGATCAGATTCTCGACGAGTCTGCAGGAAGCGAGGTATTTTCTTTTATGGATGGATTTTCAGGGTATAACCAAATTCAAATTAAACCTGAGGATCATTTATTTTTCCTTGGGGTACTTTCGCATACCGGAAAATGCCTTTTGGCCTTAAAAACGTCAGAGCAACCTTTCAACGTGCCATGACTTTTGCTTTTCACGATCTTAAGCATATAGTCGAATCTTACCTTGATGGTCTTGTTGCTCACTCTCGCAAGAGAGCAGATCACGCTACACACCTTCGACTTGTTTTCGAAAGATGTCATTACTATAGAATCCGGTTGAACCCTCACAAGTGCATCTTTTGCATTAAGGCTAGTCGTCTTTTGGGATTTCTAGTTTCTGAGACCGGGATCATGGTAGATCCACTAAAGGTTGAGGCAATACTTCAATTGCCTCCCCCATGCATGATTAGACAACTTCAAGGTTTGCAGGGGAAAGCTAACTTTCTTCATCGGTTTATGGTGAATTATGCCAATATCACTAAGGGTTTCATGCATCTTTTGAAGGACACACCTTTTATCTGGGATGAGCGAGACCAAGAGTCCTTCGATGCTTTGAAGAAGGCTTTGGTATTGGTGCCTCTGCTAAAGTCTCCTGACTACAGTAGGGATTACTTGCTTTATATCATCGTGTCTGAGGAGATGATTGGTATGGTTCTAGTTCAGGAGGATGATGAGCTCCGTGAGCACGTCATCTACTATCTTAGTCAAAACTTAGTCGGTCCTGAGCTTAATTATTCTCAAGTTGAAAAGATAGCCTTGGTTGTCGTTCACGCAGTCCAACGTTTGCGTCATTATATATTGCTTTGCAAGACTATTGTGGTTGTCGATGTCAATCCATTTCAATACATCCTTACTAGGCGTATCATAGGGAGAAAATATAATAAATGGATTGTCATTTTACAAGAGTTTGATCTCGATTTCGCTTCTGCGAAATCCAATAAATCACTAGTCTTTGCAGAGTTCATATTTGATTTTCCACAATTAGATAAGGATGTCTTCCATGTTGATTCGTTTGCAGACAAACACATTTTTCTTGTCTCGTCATCCGACCCCTGGTATGGAGACATTGTTCTCTATCTCCAAACTTTGAAGTTCCCTCAACATCTCTCATGAGATGATCGATGACACGTAAGGTACCAAGCTAAGAATTATACTATCGTCGGTGACACTTTGTATTGTCGAGGAATAAACAATATCTTGCGTCGTTGTTTAAATCACGGAGAGACCGAGTCAGTCCTGAACGGTTGCCACAGTGGGACTTGTGGTGGTCTTTTATCCGAGCTTGCGATAGCCATAAAAAATTTGCGAGCTGGTTATTTCTGGCCTATTATCTTTAAAGATTGTATTGAAGCGGTTAAGAAGTGTCACCCCTTCCAGGTGTTCACTCGGAAAATGCACTCACATCCAACCCCTCTTCACCCGATCCTTATCGTCGATCCCTTCACCAAGTGGGAGGTGGACTTCGTGGATTGCAACCCAACTTCGATTAGGGGGCATCAACATATTATCGTGGCCTTCGACTACTTTACGAAGTGGGTCGAGGCCATGCCTAAAGTTAAATCCGATGGGAATACTATTGCCTTCTTCGTATTCAATCAAATTATATCCCGGTTCAGTATCCTTAGTGAGATTGTCACTGATCATGGTAGTCACTTTCAGAATGAAATGATGGAAGATCTAGCATCTAAGCTGGGGTTTAGACATGGTCATTATTCTCCTTATTACCCCCAGGAAAATGGACAAGTAGAGGTCATCAACAAGTCTCTCAAGACCATTTTGCAAAAAATTGTTAGTCAGAGTAAATCCCACTGGCACATAATGCTATATCCCACACTCTGGGCATATCGAACCTCGGTTAAGACTGCCACCAGTTTTTCCCCTTTCCAATTAGTACACAGTGTGGAGTCGATACTCCCTATTGAATGTGAAATCCCTTCTCTTAATTTGGTTGTCGCGCTCGTACCTGACACTTCCAATCTCGAGCGACGCCTTGTATACCTAGAGAGTCTTGACGAGCAGCGTCGAGATGCCTCTACGGCTATCGAGGTGAACAGAAGATGTTTCAAGGTCCAGTACTATAAGTCTAGTTGTCCTCGGTTATATGTTGAGGGTGACTTATTCCTCTTGTATGATCAAGCCAAAGAACCACTGGGGGCAGGCAAGTTTAAAACCATGTGGCACGGTCCTTATATCATGCGACATGTCTTAGAAAAAGGAGCCTATGAGTTAGAATATTATGAAGGAAATATGTTGGCTGAGCCTAGGAATGGGCTCTACTTGAAAACATATTACGCTTGAGCCCCAAGCTTGGGTGAAACTCTTTGTATACTAATGTAATTATATCTTTTTCCTTTATTTTCGTCTTCAACTTGCTTATCGAGTTTTCACTTGGTTGGCAGATGTCAACGGAGTCATCAGTCTATCTAGGATTCGTAGATGGAGCCAGTCATCATACACGAAACTTGGCTTCCGCCACTTGGGTGGTTTACTCACTCGAGGGTCTGTTGGTGTCTTCAAGTGGCGTATGCGTGGGGCCATCCACAAATAATGTGGCTGAATATAACGTTGTTATAGAACTTTTGCACGATGTTGTCTCACATGGTATTTGCTCTTTAGAGGTTCGCCTGGATTCCCAGTTAGTAGTATGTCAGTTGAAAAACAGTTATCGCGTGCATGATCCTACTTTACTCCGACGATTCCTACGGGTACGTCTTTTAGAACGACAGTTTGGTTTTATTACATATTATCATATTCCTAGGAGTTCCAATCATGTATCCTATGCTTATGCTAATTTCATTTTAGATTGGAATTTGCCACATAATTAAAGCAAATAAAACCATCTCATCAATGTACACATTGTAAAATATAAGTAAAGTCGAAGATCCCTTTTTATATATATTTCAAAAAATATGGTGTTTATAGTACAAAATTGGGGCTAATACCCTCAATACATATACAACCGATACTACAATATCCACGACATCTACCCCTATGGCGCCAGATTTGTGTCATGATAACAAACTATGGAATTTACGAGACACCGAAAGAGTCATACCCAAGCTCTGGGTACACCAACCACTTGTCGTTGCATGGCTTCAGGCAGATCCTCTACCTGAACCATGGGAATCCTCTGAGTCAAACGAGACAGGTTGCCTTGCACGTTTTGTAGGACTCTCTCAGCTTCTCCTCCCGCCACCTCATCTCCCCGATTCCTTCGTTGATGTCGAGGAAACCCTTCCGGTCGTTGCGGACCCACGTCTGCATTACACAAGTGTCTAGTTAGTACTTAAGCTCCATACAAAAATATTTTTGTTCCACTATACAAAAATACAAAAAAATGAAATATTTAAAAACATTTGATGTACCTATGTCACCGTAGGCGATCCCTGGTGGGAGTAGCATGTCTGGATCTCCTCTGAAGTTTATCCCTGCATAGGGATAGTCATCTAGGGCAATGACCTATCGCTGCCACAAGTAGAAGAAATCCTCATTGTAAGGTGTCGACACCCTACCTCCCCCCTTCCACCTCATTACCTCGATCCACCGTGCCATGGCTTAATCGCAAGGTCCTCTCGTAAGAATTTCGACTCTAGGTCCCAAACCTGGAACCCGCTCAAAAAATAAACTGCATAAGATAGAGGCAAATCCAAAATTCCTCTTACTCCCCTGTTTGCACTCTGTCAATTGGCTCTTCATATTTTCCAGTAGTGAGGTACACCAGTCATATACTGTGGGTCTCATACACTGCACTGCATAGAACATGAGTGACCTCAAATCCTGATGCAACAAGGTCAAACCTGTGATCATGGTCAATACAAGGACAATAATCTTCAGGCTGAGATTGTTTATCGCCCGGATAGGGAGTTGACTCCTGACCTTCAGAGTCCCTGCTGCACAGTGGGCGTCGATGTACTCCTCTATTTTCATTCCGCTCCCGACTCCCCGTGATTTGAGGCTTACAACCTCTCCTCGGCGTGATAATCCAGTCAAAAAGTAGATATCCTCTACTTCAATCCTCAATGGTTGCCCATCGAGGTTGAAGCTTTCACTCTCAGGGTCCCAGTAACCCACAAACATCTCGAGCAACCTCACCTGGGCCCTCATTCCTTTGAGTGCCCAAAATTTATATAAGCCACATCTTTTCAAGGCCATTTGGGCCCCCAGATCTCGATCCACAGTAGCATCGACCTCCTCGTGCTCTCTTTCTCCCCATTCAAGAACCATCATGCCAAGGACAAGTCAAAATTTGAGTTAGCATCCATAGAATTCATTGTTTGTGTGCCTGTACACGAGCTACTTCACTTACAGTCGCGTATAGGGATGGGTATATGTGCCCTGTAGTTTGCACAAGCATGTATAACCCATCATATATGCTACTCGATAAGGGACAGCCCGCGTACACCGAATTTCACATTTTACGCCCTCGATTACAAAAAATTTGGAACCTAATTTAAAAATTTAATCCACTGGAAATGAAGAGGAAGGGAAGAAGAGTTACTCGGTCCAAATGGTTTATGATTTTGTTGCCTGACACTCCCATGATCACCGTTTGAATCTTGGAGGTATTTTGGTCCAATTTGCACTATTTGGGTTAAAAATAAAAATGGTACAGTAATTTTTGGTCTTGTTACTATTTATAAACAATTTTTACCCACTTTCTATAGTTTTAAGCCATTTTTTCGCCTAATGGACTAATACAAAGGTGGATTGAGTGGGTTTTTGTAGTTTTTACGAGGGATTCTTGCGAATTTCAATGTTATGTTGGTCGTTCGTCACCATGGGCAGGTATGTTCATTACCCAACATATAAGATAGGTATCCATTCCATCATGCATTTTTGCATTATCCTATAATTGTCACTTTTTATGCCATAGGTACGAACCCATTTGTTGTGACACAGAACCTTCCATCTGCTATAATTCGTGTCGTTAGCAAGTGGTAGAGACTTACCGAACATGGGTTCCCTAGTTAGATCCCCTACTTCACTTAGTGCCCATGCAGAGATTTTTTCCATAGGAACGAGAGTCCCTCATAGCTAGTACATGAATTTATGTTGAGCCTCATTTCTCACCCATAAACATGTTGCCTTATACCCCAAGGACTTCCAACCGAGTTTAATTTAAGCTCTTTTTCCAACTCCTCTACAAAAAGCGAAAAGATTGCCGAGTGATTTGTCCCTTTCACACTCGTTAAATTGGACTTGAAAGGTCATGAGTCTTAGTTAAGCTCTTTTCCGACTCGTTATCAAAAAGTGAAAAGATTGTCGAGTGAACTTGTCTCTTTCACACTCGTAAATTGGATTTGAAAAGATGTCTATTTGGCACAAGTTTATCCCTTTTTCAAACCAAGTAGAATAAAATTCATAAAAAAATGACATTTTTGGCGTTAAGTTGTGATTGCATCTCATGCCCTTGCTTGCAGTATTGATCCTATAGTCGATTCTCGCTTTGCATTATAAATTGTTTTCCTCAACAATTTTTGCATCCTCAACCAAGCCGAGCCTTATTTATATCCTTCGCAATTTGACACCCTATACCTAGGAGGAAACATTCCCCCGAGTGTCCATCTCCCGCTTGCATCTCCTTGCATTGAGCATAGGTATGTTCCACTGCTGGAACTATTTTTGTTTACTTGCAACACTTGTTTCCTCCTCTGTATCATAGCATTCATTTGTCTATGAAAAAACAAAAAAAGACAGGCAATACAGGAGTATTATCTTATGTTGGCAGCAGTCGTGTCGCCTTTGAACAGAGCACAAAGTTATCGAGTCCATTCATCATCATAATTTTGGGATTAGCATGGCCTTAGGAAGCTTAGCTTGTTACAGAGACTTCTCTACCAACTGGTTACTCTTCCAGTCCCTATAGAGAGTTTCATTTATGCCTCCTGCATCTCATGGTTTCATCATTGGGTCTATGTTGTCAGAGTCCTCCATATGTCTCATGCTCTTCTTCAAAGGAAGCCTATCAACCTGGGTCGACCACTTCTCATAACTCTTGACTTTGCATGTCATCCATACCCTTAGTTTGTCTCAGAATCACGTGATATCGTAGTCCTATCATGCACCCTGGCCCTACTTTCATTATTGGTAGGTAACCTTGAACCCAACAGTCGACATTTCATCATTGGTCGTTGACTGAGTGGTTTCCCTTGTGTTCGACGGTAATACATCTATTCACACATTGGGATTCGTGTAGTGTCTTGGATGCCATTAGCCTCATTGTTGGTTTCCTCGCCTTTGTCAGTAGTTTTCATCATTGGCTGCTATTCAGAGGGTCTTTTCGTGTACCGCTTTCACTTGGAACATGCGAAAGACACACAAGGTTGTTGGTTCGTGAACATGTTCTTTGTCCGATTTCCACCAAATCATGAAGCTCTTGCTTTGTACCTTGTGTTGACTGATAAAAGATGCCTTAATGCTCTCCTTTCAGCGGGTCTCTTTCCATCGACTTCAACCCATTTATTCTGGAAACAAGACCTAGAGTCTTATGAGTACCTTGAGGCTTGCAGTCATCAGTGACAGACTCTCTCACCATCAATAGTTGGGAATACATCAATGTCTCCTGATCGATGGATTCTTTAGGTGTTCAACACCGACTCCTTTATTCACACTTGTAAGAATGTACTCGGTGCCTTGATACCTACTTTCATTATCGGTAGGTTGTCTCGCGTTTGTTAACGGTATACCTCAATGACCGGTAATCAAGCAATGTCTCAATGTGTTCGACCTCAACTCCTTTATTCACATGATGTAGACTTGCACCCTTTGTGGATTGTGTAGAAGACTTGAAGACATCACTATGTGGCTGCAACTTTCCTGAGTTGTTGCTTCCTCTTCATTGGACCAGTACCTATATGACTGCAGTGATCATGGGAGATCAGATTGTACTCCATTGTATACAGATATCTTCATATTGGTTTTGAGATTGGTTCTACTAGGCCTTGTTCATGACTATGACAACTATTGGCATGTAATCGCATTTGTATTTGCCTATTCATGGCCACAGACACTTGTTTGGTATATTTTCACATGGATCTGCAGTGTAATTTTATTGGTAACCATGTATGCAAAGTCAGTGCAGAATGTAATGAGCAACTAGTTCTTCCAGCTGGTTCCCCATCACTCCACTTCTAGGTTGTTTATAATGTATTTCGGCCATCGCAGATACTCCTTTGACCTCACACATTAGGGGGCATCTTTTATAGCAAGATTTGTCTCACCCTGTGCAATCTTGCACAGAAGGCCTTTTTCCATTTCCCCATGCAGACTTATCATCCCTGTTTGTAAAATCCAGAGCTAAAAATAAATATTTTTCCACATGTATGCACCTTGCCTACTATATAGCATGCATATACGCAGGTTGCTCTACTACAACCCGTGTACATCAGGATTTGTGCCAAAAAATGAAAATTAATGTCGGGTTTCCATGTCACAACAGGAGATCTATGATCCTTGGCCTTCCATATACTAGAAATGTTCTCACTCGGCCCTTTAGTTCCATTTTGAAGGCTATACATGGGCCAATTCCGAGCTATGGAAAGACGAGAAAGAATTCAACTTTGAGAGCAAAGTTACTCTGGAGGAATTATTTACTTCATATTGAGTCTGCATCCCTTTGTCCTTTAAGTCTAAACACAATGTTCAACCCCCAAGCTCTTCCCTTATTGATTGAGAACCTCATTGTTTCTCTCTTATGAGCTTGACTTTGGCGGAGGATTGAAGTGGTGGAGGCCCAGCTGG
Source organism: Picea engelmannii (assembly GCA_009831015.1). Classification (NCBI taxonomy): domain Eukaryota; kingdom Viridiplantae; phylum Streptophyta; class Pinopsida; order Pinales; family Pinaceae; genus Picea; species Picea engelmannii. The sequence continues at coordinate 37,302 of ML831722.1, read as the reverse complement.
AAGGAACTTAGTTTCTCAGTTATGAACCGTGCCGACACGGAAATCTATAACATTTTCACTTCTGTTGATCATATATTAATAGAAATACTCTTTTCCCGTCCAATTGATATTTTGCAAATATATTGAATTATTATTCCATGGGCGTATTTGTCATGTTTATTAATGGATTACGCTATTGAATGTGCTAACATCATTTATTATGACCATATGCTTGCTTTGCTTGGTTGTTGAGGACTAGTTACAGGTGTATTGTTTTGGGTCAAGTGCTCAGCGGTGGACTTCATCGAACGTTTAGACGAGGTAGGCTTTTTATCTTGTCTTGCTAGCATATTTGTTTATATAGCATACTTGAGAAGAGAGTTGATTTCTGCAGTCATTTCCGTCTGTTGTGGTTTACCCTAGCCATAAAGAGATTTTCCTTGTAACATTTGTATGAACACTTAGCAGGTTTGGACAGATATATGACAGTGGACGAGAGCAAGGATTCATATATTGGTTTAGAGAGTGCTTCAAAGACAAAGGAACATTATCATAATGGATGGTAATTACATAGGAAATGGCTCGAACAATGCTAATTGATTCCAAATTGACATATATTTTTTGGACACATGTAGTGCATACATCAATTCACATGAAAAACAGAGTAATGCTCAGAAACAACAATGACAAAACTCCCTACGAACTATGGAAAGAAAGCGCAGACAACAACCTCTACATCAAGGTAACTCAAGGTAATATTTTATTAATTGAAATTTATGTTGATGATATTGTTTTGGAAGTAATAATGACAGGTTAAGCCAAAAATTTGCAAAGGATATGCAGAATGAATTTGAAATTCCATTACTTGGAGAACTATCCTTCTTTTTGGGTCTTCAGATATGTCAAAGAAACCAAGGAATTTTTATTTCTCAAACTAAGTATATCAGAGAAATGTTAAAGGGGTTCGGAATGGAAAATTGCAAACCAGTTACCACTCCTATGCAAACCAGTTGCAAGTTGAGAAAAGATGATGATTCAAAGTCTACAGACCAGAGGCAATACAGGTCAATCATTGGTAGCTTACTATACGTGACATCATCCAGACTAGATGTAATGCACGTAGTTGGACAGGTGGCACGATTTCAAGCAGCACCAAAGGAATCACATGTATTGGCAGTGAAGAGGATTTTCAGATATCTTAAAGGAACATAAGGGTTTGGATTATGGTATCCAAAATGAAAGGATCTATCACTTATTTCCTACACAGATGCAGATTGGGAAGGTTCCATTGATGACCAACGAAGCACCAGTGGAGCATCGTTCTACTTGGGTGAGTGTTTAATATCTTGGCTAAGCAAGAAACAATCATCAATATCCTTATCTACAGTCGAGGCAAAGTATATTGCAGTAGCAACATCTTGTACACAGGTTCTATGGATGAAACAAACTTTTACAAATATACAGGTTGAGTGTGATGAGTCCATTCCAATCTATTGTGATAATATAAGCACCATAAATATCTCAAAGATCCCGGTGATGCACTTCGAGACGAAGCACATTCCAATCAAGTATCACTTTCCACGGGAACAGGTTGCAGAGAAGAACATCAGAGTTGAATATGTGGGAACAAAAGAACAAGTGGCATACATATTTACAAAATCGCTTCCATGGGAAGCCCTTGAGTATCTTCACTAGAGACTAAGAGTAATTTCTACTCCAAAATGAATGCTTATCTTATATGTCTTAGATGTACATGAGGAAGCACCATAAATAAGACAAAGGGGGAGAGATTTATCAGATGCAAAGGTAAATGCTTGGAGAGAGAGCATCGATGCATGTTTCCAGGAGGAGCGATTGTCACAAGGGAAGAATGAGCAATATGACTTCAGAGTGATACCCTTTGTCAAAGGGGGAGATATTATTCATATGAAGGGGGAGAGAGTAATCAGAGGCTTACAAACACAAAGAAAAATCAAAGGCATGTAGACATGGGGAGCAACCCCCAAGGAGAGTTCAGTCAAGGGGAGCAACCCCAAAGGGAGATACCCTTTACCATTGATGTCAAAGGGGGAAAGATATAAATATTGATGAGGAGTATAAGCATGAATGTTATCATGACTAAGTGTTGCCATCAATGCCAAAGGGGGAGATTGTCAGACAATTGGCTTAGGTTGATGGATAGTTGGTATTGATTGTTGGTTGTCATTGATGTCAGGCATTGGAGAGTGATATTGTAGATTGATGTCAACCCTTAGTGATTGATGTCAACCCTTGGAGAAAGTTCGGTAGTGAATTCTGGTAGCACAAAGGTTTGGGTAATGGACCCAAGGTTGTTTCATGTATAATGGTATGAGTTTTAATATATTTGAAGGTAAGACTATTCTAGATGGATAGTACATGTCATTCCATTTCCGGTGGTATGTAGAACGTAACATAACTCCTCACAGTTAGAGAGTTATGGCCATGTGAAGTTGGAGAACCCAGGTTTGGGTAATGGACCCAAGTTTGTTTGATGGATAACGGTATGAGTTTTGATATATTTGCAGGCAATACTATTCTATATGGATAGTACATGTCATGCCATTTTGAGTGGTATGTGGAACGTCACATAACTCCTCACGGTTAGAGAGTTATGGCCATGTGAAGTTGGAGAACCCTCATGAGTCATCTAGAAGCCCCAAAAGGTCAAACTAGTCAAAGTGGTTTAAGAGATTGTTAGAAGGTAAATAATAAAGTGAAGTGATGAGTGTACTATAATTCAAAGTGAATACAAAAGAAATTATTTAAATAATAAAGTTAATTGATAAATTACTAAATTGACAAGTGGTTAGAAGTGGGTTAGCCCTAAAATAAGGAAAGTGGTTTAAGATGGTTAGAAGGTAACCCCTTGAGGTAAAGTGAAGTGATGAGTGTACTATAAGTCAAAGTGGATACAAAATAAAATATTTAAATAATAAATTTAATGGATAAATTACTAATTGGACAAGTGGTTAGAAGTTGGTTAACCCTAAAATAAGGAAAGTGGGTTAAGATGGTCAAAAGGTAACCCCTTAAGGAAGCCACATGAAAGTATAAATAAGAGGCAAGGCTCTCTCATTTTATATCACACTTGAGCATATTGAATATCTATAGGTGACTAAGGTAACCAAAGGATATATAAGCTGAATTTCAGAGAGAAGGTGAAGTAAAGAAGGCCGAAATCAAGGGAGGATAAATTCTTTTGATGATGTTTTCGAAGGTATGTTATTTACAGGTCATCTCACCATTTTCGCAATAATTTTTTTTCTAGAATGATTCAGACCATGAAATTGATAGGCCATTGAGAAAACATATCCAAGTAGTTGTGGTACAAATTTCATCTTGTGGTTCGTTGTAGTTTTGGAGTTACACTCCGTGGAAAATAGAGTTCGTGGTTAGTCCTGAAACTAGTCTAAAACATGTGTTTGAGGTAAAAACGTCATAACTTCTTCATAATAGATCCAAATTAAGTAAGCCCAAAAGTTTTGGTTAGAGTATAGTTTGCAGTATTCTGTGTAAAATATTCGGATCCATACAACAAATATTCCGTGTGGGGCACGCTCTACAAGTTCGCTCTCTAGAATAAACCAGAATTCAACAAGGTGTGCCATTTTTGCTATAACTCATTTTCTGAGAAGTTCCAAGTAGTGACACCTGGAGGAATTGCACAAAACACACTGAAGAACATTGTGTACTATTTTCATATCTTTATTCATTAGAGGTACATAGTTATGATTATTTCAAGTTAGGGTTGTTGACTAATCCAAAACTAGTCATGTGAGACTAAAGAAAAGTTTGATGAAAATGTTAATCTCTTGTTGTTAAAGTTAAGGAAGGTTTGCAGGTATGTGATCATATACACCTGGTCTATTACAGAGTTACAAATCAGATTTGGATGATGAAATTAATGAGGGATGTTGGTTGAGGTACATGTTGGGTACATGGTTGAGACAAGTAGTTGATGAGTTGGCACATACATGAGGTGTATAGTTGATGATGTTGGTAAATCTTGATGAGTCATAGTTAATGAGTAGTTGATACATGATTGGTACATACTTGGTACATGGTTGGAGACACTTGTTAGTAGTATTGTTGACACATGGTTTATGGATGATGTAGCATACTTGTATTGATATATTATTAGGAGCACATATTGATCTTGGTGATGATTATGAGTTGTTGTGTTATGCTTGGTTGATGCACATCTTTGAAAGTTGTCTTGGTGATTGAGCTTGGTGAGTAGATCTGATTTGGTTGATAAGATTGATGAGATAGGTTGTTGTGATAGGTTGTTTGGACAGGTTGTTGTGACAGGTTATTTGTGCAGGTTTGGTGCAAGGTTGATGCACTTGTTCATGGTACAGGTTGGTGCATGGTTGATGCACTTGTTTATGGTACAGGTTTATTATAGGTTGATTGGTACAGGTTTACACTAGTATATCTCACAATGATAGTGTGACAGTGGTTCCACCATTCTACTTATATTTCAGGGCGGTTGGACGGGGCAAGGACATGTGGTTGTAGCCGGAGAACATAAGGGGTTGTAGCCTCCTTCTGGTTGTAGTCAGAGAATTGGGGAGTTGGAGCTTCCCTCAGGTTGTAGCCTGAGAAACTAGGGGGTTGGAGCCTCATGGTTATCAAAGTTGTTGCTCCTATCTTTCAAACCCTATTCCATCGATGCAAGTCTCTAGGGAAAATCATTCATTTACTTGGCTGTTAGGAGGAATCCATTAATAATATTTGGATCAAGGCTATGTAGTTTGTTGGATTTCTCATCCATAAAATCTTTCATTCCTTTAATGTCTACATTGTTACACGTTATTTTGGTCACCCCAATGATGATTTCACAAACATGTGTTCAAGCTCCCAACATGACTTTTTGCCTGAGAAAAACAACTTCTTTCCTCCTCTAAAAGATTGTTTTTTAGAAAGGGTTCGCAGGCTGCACATATTACACAGTGCGGAAATCTATGATTTCCGCAAGCTGCTCTATAGCTAGCCCGCGGGATTTCCGCAAGTTGCTCTATAGGCAGGGTGCGGCGGTGTTCCAAAGCTAAAAGAGGAAAGATGTTTCACGAAGTTTCTAGAAGGGGGATCTTCTAGAATGTGAGGTGGCATCTATATGGTTGTGATCCTACTGGTTTCTCTGATTTGGTGGTATCATCATCATCCCTTTAACCACTTCATCTTCTCCTATATAATCATGGGCTTCTCATGGAAAAGGTTAAGCAAGACTGAGCAGAGAATTGATGAAAGAATAGGCTGAAGACAGTGTGAAGAATCATGTTCATAGTGATGCTTCAGGTCTCCATTTGTCCATCAAGTTTTTGTGGATTATCTTCATGCGAATTTCAGAGCAAGTGTATGTGTGTGTTGGAATGAAGGACCACTAAAAGGGAACTTGCAACATCAAGGCAATTCGGTTGTATCTTCTACTTTTCATTAATATAATACGGTGGCACGTCTCTTTCCCATAAAATGATTAGTATTTTATTACATGATTCATTGATCACATGTTTAGGTTGTCATTGAATTCTACTATTGCTACTTTCACGTTGGTTGGTTTGTGTTGTCGCAAATCCGATTCCACAAGAGCACTAGAGTGAAGTAGGGACAACAAAGATATAAGGAAGTGATCCATAAGGTATGTTATCTATTCCTTCTCTGGTAGTAAACTCAATGACTACAACTTAGGGAAAGCGTCTTGTTCTATCTCGTTTTGTTCTAGATCCAAGTGGATCTAGGGGGATTAGTTCATGTCTGCATCTACCGATTTACCCAATAACAAAATTGGTGACTCCACTGGGGAATAACAACTTGATTGTGATTTTTTGTTAGCCGTTTGCTTTTGACCTATTCTTTTTATTTGAAATCAGTCTCTGAGTCTGTTGGAGATCCATTCAGACTCTCTGGGTTTGAAAGTCCACTTAGGTGCTTTGCCTTTTTCTCCAAATTTGTTGATTTTTCAAACACTTTCGCACTGCACCTTATAGGTAGCCTGCGAAAACCTTTGATTTCCGCACCCTGGTGGTTCACTTCAGTGTGGGATTTCTGCACCCTGTCTGTTTCTTACCTGCGGGAACTCTTCATTTCCACACTGTACTATACTGCCAGCCTGTGGCGGCGTTTGAAATTTTTTTGGGTTGGGTTTTTGGCCTCTGTTGATGCCCAGTTCTGCTTTAGTCAGCTGGGAAATGATTTTTTATAGCCAGTTATTGAATTTTTCTAACTGTTTAAGCTTGCTCTTGATTGGTTTCGGACATCGAACACCTCTCTGTCTGATTTTTTCCAATTTTTGTTTTTTATTTTTATCGGCAAGGGTATAATATCTGGACTTGTGTCTGATTGCTTGCTCAATTAAAGATCTTCGATTGGATTCGAAGTTTTAGGTTGGTTACACATTCTGGATTGTTTAATGATAAAAAAAAATAAAATTATTCACATTTGAAAAAACATTTTCTTGTCATTTTTTATTTTTTATCTCCATTGAAAGATCGATTTGGGAATTTTGTTGAGTGTTTTATTCTCGTTGATTGCTTATCCTTTCCTAGTTCCGTCCCTGCTTTGGTTTTTGAAAGGAAAAAATTAAAGTCTTTCGGCCTTTTAAGTAATCATTTATACGGACAATATTGGCATTCACAAAATTGAAAAAGAGAACGAATAATGAAATTACATTGTTGATGATTGTTTGGTATTACATTCAAAGAAAAAGAAAGTATGTTTCGTAGCTACATTGTTCCAGAAAATTACCTTCTCCCTACTGTAGATAGAATTCATCGAACGAAAGTTTGCACCATTCATTTCTATTTGCACGTTATTGGGTCGAAGTCTTACACAACATTGGTTTCATTCCCGTCTACCTCTTGAGTAACAATAGCCTCTTAAAAAACATTGCGAAATTTAAAACTCAAGTAGCAACTTTTATTTTCTAGGACTCTTTTACACCAACATTAGCTAGGCTAGCGCTTTGGGATAGGTTGTGAGACACACTCTCCAAAGCACAAAACACACAATAGTATCTTGTGATAGGGAGTGTTCAAATCGATTTGCAACATTTTGTCCTAGGAAGCCCTTCTCACACAAGGGTAAAACTTGAGGTCGCATTAAGACTGGCGGAGTTACTCACCCTGCTTTGTTTCTCTTGGTGTAGAGATTGCACGTATTATGGGGGTCACTTAAAAGGTATACCCACAATGATGAGTGGAAGCCTCTTGAGTTGATTTTGGGCTAGATACCATGCCTTTCCGCGTGGATCAGATTGTCGACTATTTCCCCAGGAATCATTATTGTTTTTGGTAACCTTAGCAGCCTATCTTCTTAGGGTCTCACACAAGGTGACTATGGACAGGCAAGTCTTCATGGTACCTCGAATAGACATTGGCCAAACTCACTCGGGCTCCTTGGAGGGTATACCCATGATTATGTGTGGGAGCTTGCACCAGGGTGTAAGTCCATTAAGCAGGTCGTCAACGTAACTTTTCCACCCGCTCTATTCTAGCCCCTTCTTGTCTTGACTTCGCGACATTGGATTTCATCACCAACTAGTGATTTTGAAATAAGAAGGTTTTGTTTGCTTCGTTTGACTCCTAGATTTTATTAGTGAGTGTTGTTGTTTTCTATAGTCGTCCATAGAGTTTTTTCGTAAAGTATTTGGTTCGAGCAATATTGACCCTCCACGCCATTCTCGTAGAATGCAAGGCCTACCCCCAGAAGATCCGGAAGGTTCTCAACCCTTGCCTACCAACCCATTGGAGGGCTCTCCTCAACATAGTGAGGTCCAAGACACCGCCACTCCACGAGTAGAAAGAACTAAATCTTTAGACCAATTCCGAGTTTTTGATTCTCTAGAGTCTTTTCAGCTTCCTCGCGATTTTGAGAGACGTATTCTTCGGCTAAATTCATCCAGAGACCTTGTTTTTCAAACTTCTAGAATACCAACTGGACCTTTCGCAGGCCTTGAAGGCCAAGATCCGTTTTGGACTACTGACATATCTAGACGAGATCTTTTTGGCGCCGAGACAAGTTCTGATATACTTGTCATATCCGAACCACCCAAAACATCTGCTACAGATGCGATATCCCTAGAACATTCTCTCATTACAACTGCCTATCTATTCATTGGTTCAGATGCCCAGTTAGTCAATCCTAACTCGACCATCCCCCTTTAGACGACCCATTTTACAATGGTCCCAAACGCTACAACTATTCCCACCTAGAATACGGTGGTTGGCCAAGCTCCCATTGGCACACCACTTTCGCCTAGACTTACCCCATCGCTTCTCCCTGGATATCATGTGTTAAATGCTTCTATCCCCATCCCTACTCGGGTTCCATCTGGAGCATCTGGAGCTTTTTCTCCTTCTAGGCACAATCATGTTGCCGATTTTATTCCGACACTTCCCCAGCCCCCCTCCAGAGGGTCTTATCTACCTTTCACCGGAGGATTGGGCCCTAGTGGCATTACTCAGTCTTTCAAACCTAATTATCAGATTCCTGTTGGTGGACAATTTAACCCCGGGGGCCAACCCCCACCTGGAAGCCAAACCCCAATTGGGACACAACCTCCGGTTGGAGGACAACCCCCACCTACCCCACCTTATGGACAGAACATACCACAACTTTGGCCCAGTATTGGAATTTTCTTACCGAGGGAAATACTCAATCGACTGGGGGGCAACAGCCTCAAGGCAGCTCTTTCGTAGCCCCTAGCATGGGCCAACCATACCCCGGGACTTCCAATCCCATTTGGGGTTCGAACGTTCAATCTAGTGTCCCTTTCCAAGGGAACATCCTTAATCAATACAACCCCACAGGCTACTTAACTCCACACCCACAATCGAATCTGCCAAGATCTTTGCATCATATGCAAACTGCTTACAGTCCTACTGGTATACCAACAGGACTCCCTCCCCAAAGTCACCAATACCCTCACATGAATAGACAATTACCCTTCTTAGCCACTTTGGATCTACTCGACTTGTCTAGGATTTTGAATGACCTTATCCGTCACTCTCCTCATTGGCCTTTCATACCGGCCAAATTACCATCTGACATTCCTAAGTTCGATGGTAAACCAGGAGAGGATCCGAACAATCATGTCATGACTTTCCACCTTTGGTGTTCATCCAACTCTTTAATGGATGACTCCATTCGGTTGCGTCTTTTTCAACGAACTCTCACGGGTTCAGCCGCGAAGTGGTATATAGAATTACCACGAGGCTTCTTCGCCGACTTTAATACCCTAGCTATGGATTTCCTCACTCACTACCAGTTGCCAATCTGTTATGAAAAGGGAAACGAGATTTTGAGTTCTTTCAAGCAAAATAAAGCCACTCATATCTCTGATCACATTCATGAGTGGAGACGAAGACGACGTTTAATCAAAATCGATCTTCCCGATCAGTTATTGGAAGAATGGTTCACAAAATCCTTCGTGAATGACATATCTAAAGACATCGCCATGGGTGGAGTTGTCACAGAAGAACAGGCAATCAGTCGTGCTTAGTACCTCGATCTCATTTATTCACAAACGGGTACTCTTTACGATCTGCTCCCTGATGCACCTCGTCCTTCTACCATGACCACCTCAACAACTTCTCATGTTGTTGATGGTGTGATAGGTACTTTTCATGCTCAACCTCAATCTACACAGACCTCTCACACCAATCCCAAATCCCATGCTTCTAATGTTCAAACTGCTTTGATGCCCACTCCTCCCACTGGTAAAACTTCAGAAGTGAACATTGTTCAATCGACTCCTACCGGTAAGAATAAATCCAAAAAAGGGAAGGGTAGGAATAAGGAGGATAAAAATAACAACCCACAATCCAACAAGACCAAGTCACAACCTGTTGATGATAAGGACAAACACAAACCTCGTTATCCTTGTCTTATTTGTGGTGATGATCACTACACGAAGAACTGTCTGAGACGTGCTGAGGTCACAAAGTTCCTTCAAGGGACCCCAAAACCTCCTACACTTGTCGTCTTGTCTCAACCCTTCCCTTCTCAACAACAGGCTCAATTGGTCATCTATGATCAACCTTCTTCCTCCACTACCTCCTACGTACTTATGTGTAACGGTGATTCAAAGAAGAATGAAATCACACTTACCACTCATGCCAAAGATTACTCTTCCTCCAAGGAGAAAGTTGATGATATACCACCTTCGTTGGTTCAACAATCTCCCTCAGCTCCACCTTCCAACGGTCCTCTTCATCTCGAATGACTGAGCCCCGATACAGTTCTTCGCCCTCCTCCTAAGGGCATGGTTCGAAAGTCTGCTTTCAATCCTCATGTGTGTGTTGCCCAGAACTACAGTATTATAGAGGATCTGGCCCAAGCATCGTTCGCAATGTCAGCCCTCAAAGTCCTTCAGAGTTGTCCTACGCAATGGAAGGCACTGTTGAAAGCTGTTGGTGGAATCGACCCTACGGATACAAATTTAATAATCTTTGACTTGGAAGATCACATTCCAAGGTTACCCCGTCAGCTCGCATTTCAAATACAAGTTGTTTTCGCCAACAAGAACATTTGTATAACAGTTATTGACGAGGGTGCCTCAACGTGTGTCATGTCTATTACATGCTGGAAAGCCATTGTCTCTCCTTCCTTAACTGAATCACACAACACGCTCAAAGCCTTTAATGGCTCTGGCTTCAAACCTTACGGTGTACTCCCTTCATTGCCTATTACGTTAGAAGGAAAAACAGTCAACGTTGAAGTTGAGGTCTTTGATGCACCTCTCGATTACAACCTTTTACTTGGTTGAAGCTGGATCGATTCCATGCATGCAGTCGTGTCTACTCTTTTCTATATTGTGCGTTTTCCACATCAAGGAAAAGTAATTACAGTAGACCAACCGGCCTTCTTTCACTCTGATACATGTACCAACAACGTACCTTTCATTTCAAAGACACCCCCTGGGTACAAGAATGTCGGTGTGGGTCTCCTAAAAGATTCAACTCTGATGGGTACATTTCTGATCCCACCACCTGATGTTCTGCCTCCTTTGGTTGCCTCGATTAATATGATTTCCACCTTCGTCTGCAAAACTCCCATGTCTTCTGACCCATGGATAGTACCCGAACCCGGTGATTATCTTCACTACAATGACTAGATGCCTTTAAGTCTGGTTGAATCTGCTTACCAAGCCATTCGATCGGCTGACCCTTTTACTCCCTCTCTCGATGATTCGTCTCCTGATCCGTTCCACATTATTTTTCCCACGGATGAGATGATTATCTCGGTTATGTCGATGGAAGATACTCCTTGGAATGATGGGCATCATCTTTCCATTCTCTTTCTCGAACAACACACCATCGAGAGCTACCAACGGATCTCGACTTCGTCGACCATTGTGCTTATTGCTTCGGTTCTTGAACCCACACACGATGTGTTATATGAAGGGAACTTAAGTAACATTTCACCCACCATCCCCCTCGACATATCTATTAAACCTAGAGTTGTCGAGAATATCCACATCGGAGCTTCATGTTCCACCGATGAGGTTGTCACATATAAGTCACTTTTTCAAGAATTTTGTGACATCTTCATGTGGAGCTACGAAGAAATTCCAGGTATTGACCCTGATATTGTTGTACACGAAATTAAGACCCACCCGGGTGCTAAACCCGTCTGGCAGAGACTTTGCCCAGTCCACCCTCGTAAAGCAGCTGCTATCAAGCTTGAAGTCGAAAAACTTCTTAAAGCTGGCTTTATTTATCCTCTGGCTTTGATTGATTGGGTATCCAATCTAGTTCTGGTTAACAAGAAGCAAGGTACGATATGTGTCTGTGTTGATTATAGGGATATCAACAAAGCTTGTCCTAAGGACAACTTTCCTACCCCCTTCGTTGACCAAATCGTCAACTATTGCGTTGGAAGTGAAATCTTCTCTTTGATGGACGGTTTCTCCAGATATAATCAAATCAATATCTTACCTGCGGATCAACACAAAACCAATTTCATTTGTCCTTTGGGCACTTTTTCCTACCGGAAACTGCCCTTCGGTTTGAAGAACGTCGGCGCAATGTTTCAAGGTGCGATGTCTTATGCTTTCCATGATATTAAGCATATTGTACAACCATATTTAGATTACCTACCAGCACATTCCATGCATCGTAGTGATCATCCAGCCCACCTCCGAGCCATTTTCCTTTGTTGTTGGTTCTATCTTATATGCTTAAATCCACACAAATGTGTCTTTTGTGTGGAGTCCGGCCGACTCCTGGGCTTTATTGTGTCACGTCAGGGGATTAGGGCAAATCCTTTGAAGGTCGAGGTGATCGTCAATCTCCCTCCTCCTTCCACACTTCGTCAGCTACAAAGTTTGCAAGGGAAGGCAAACTTTCTATGTCGTTTTATCCCAAACTACGCTGAGTTAACACTCGGATTTACTTGACTACTAAAGAAGGGCTCTGAGTTTGTATGGGACACCACTGCCAACAAAGCCTTCGAAGCTTTGAAACTGATCTTAACCCGTACCCCTCTACTTTTCCCACCCGATTATAGTCGAGATTATTTCCTTTATCTTGTTGCTTCGGACTCTACCATTGCCATGGTTCTGGTCCAAGAAGACGATTTACACGACAAACATGTCATTTATTATTTGATTCGGAGTCTCACAACTACCGAAGCCAAGTACTTACATGTTGAAAAACTGGCCTTGGTAGCTGTTCAAGCTGTTCAATGTTTCTGTCACTATATTCTACTACGCAAGACCAATGTAATTTCCGATTGCAACCCTATGCAGCACATTCTTACATGTCAATTGCTCAGGGGAAAACACTCCAAATGGATAGTGATTCTCCAGGAGTTTGACTTAGAATTTGAATGCGCTAAGTCCAAGAAATCCTTGGTTTTTGCCGAACTAATATGTGACCTTCCCTGCACTGATACAAAAACTGTAGCGGAGGATTCCCTACCCGACGAATCCCTTTTTCTTATCAATTCCAACGACCGTTGGTATGGAGATATCATTATTTATCTCCAGACCCAGACTTTCCAGCCTGATTTTTCTAGCGCTGACCATCGTCGTATACGCTATCAAGCGCGTCAGTACAATATCCTCGATGACACTCTCTATCGTTGTGGGGTTGACTCCATTTTTCGACGATGTCTCACCTATGATGAAGCCAAGAAAGCTTTAAATGACTGTCATTCTGGAGCAAGTGGTGGTCACATGTCTAGGTATGATATTGCCCAGAAGATCTTACGAGCCAGATATTTTTGGCCTTCTTTATTCAAAGACTGTATTATTGCCGTCCAAAAATGCCATGCTTGCCAAACATACAACAACAAAATAAGATCGCATCCCACTCCTTTACACCCTGTAGTTTCTGTTGGACCTTTCGCTAAATGGGGTATCGATTTCATGACTCATAACCCTCACTCGGTCGGGGGGCATGGATACATTATCGTAGCCGTGGATTATTTCACGAAATGGGCTGAGGCAATGCCTACATTCGTCAATATGGGAAAATCTGCAGCCCTATTCATATTCAATCACATCATCACATGATTTGGAATCCCACAGTCTATCATTACTGATCATGGTAGCCACTTTCAAAACTTCATGATGTCTGAGCTTACAGAAAATTTGGGTCTTCAACATGGAAACTCAACCCCCTACTATCTGCAGGCCAATGGCCAAATTGAAGCGATCAACAAGGTTCTTATCACCATGCTTAGACGAATTATGGGAATTCACAAAACGAGTTGGCACACGATGTTGTTTTCAACATTATGGGCCTATCGGACATTCGTGAAGTCTGCCATAGGGTTTACACCATTCCAATTAGTGTATGGTATAGAAGCAGTTCTACCGATTGAATGTGAGATTCCATCGTTAAAACTAGTCGTTGAACTTCTCCCGAACACCTCTACTAAAGAAGAATGTATGTTGTATCTTATGCAATTGGACAAAGCCCGTCGTGATGCCACCTTAGTTATTGAAACCCAAAAGAAACGCATCAAAGCCCAATATGACAAGCATGTCAAGCCATGTTGTTCTCCGAGGGTGATCTAGTTCTCTTCTATGAACAAGATCGTGATTTGCTAGGAGCTGAAAAATTTGAGACTATGTGGCGAGGCCCTTACATTGTCAAACGAGTGTTGGAGAAGGGAACCTACGAGTTAGTAGATTATGATGGCGTTCCTTTGAGTGAACCCAGAAATGGGCTTTACTTGAAGAAGTACTATGCTTAGACCATCTTTGCATGAGTGCTTGTATTTTACTGTATCATACTGTTGTGTGCTACTTTTGTGTGTTTTTTTGTTATTTGGTTTCTACCCTCAACCGCTTACCTTGCGTTGTGCTTGGTTTCTAGATGTCGGAGCCTTCGTTACCCCACTTTGGCTTCGCCGATGGCGCTAGTCGTAGCACTCAGAACCTAGCTTCTACTGCGTGGACAATCTATACACCCACGAACGAACTTATCAGTCTACACGGTGTTTGCCTCGGTCGTGCAAGCAATAATATCGTAGAGTATAGCGCAGTCATCGAATTGTTGACCGATGTTATCTCACTTGGGATTCCTCGCCTGGTTATACGACTTGATTCGCAACTAGTAGTACTACAGTTAAGTAATGTCTACGCTATCTGAAGTCCTACTTTGTTACGTGTATATTTACAAATTTGCCTCTTGGAACGTTATTTTGATTATATCGAATATCAACATATTCCTAGATGTCTAAATACATTAACCGATGCATTAGCTAATTATGTGTTAGACAGACATCTAAGACATTTATAATCCAATCACACATCACATGTATTATACAGAGCAAAATAAGATGATAGAAGCCTCATGTATATATATGTATATATAACGATAAAAGTTTTTTTTACAAAAAGATTGTTTTTCGTCCGAAGACCAAAATATCAAAATATGAAGCTCGTAGCTTCTACAAAATGGCATCATGGATGCTGCTCTCGGTAACACACTATTGCTCGTGATACCCTACGAAGCAATCGTCTCAATGGACCAGCCACGCCTACAGTATGGCGCTGGAAACGCCTCGGGACCTCACCAATCGACATATCTGGGATCCCTGCAGTCAAACCCTCCAGATTCTGCTCGATTGCTTCATAATCTTCTGCATCCCATCCTGCTACTACTGCTGCTTCCCCTCACCTCTGGATAGAGGATGTTCCCGGGGGTCAGAATGGCCCTACATCTGCATGGTCAAAATATTTTGATTAGTCATTGGATTGAAAACATTAAAAAGAAAAATGTGTTGAATATTTTGAAAAAAACTTACAAAAACACCATAAAAGCAAAATGTTTTTCTTACCTAGGTCCCCCCACTGAGAACCCTCTGGTAACATCAAATCAGGGTCGTTGCGAAAATCCAGCCCCGCATATGCATAGTCATCGATCATCAAGATCTAGGGCTCCAACCAATAAAAAAATATACTTAATAATGGGACCCGCTACATTTCGGGACATGAGGTCACACCACCATTTCATTTGTGGATCTCGTGGCGCTGGTATATTCCACTCTACCTGTAGGCGTAGGTGAGGGACTCTTTCTAGGAAGAAAGATACCAAAATAGATCCGTACCCAAATTTCTTTAGTTCCCCATTCTTACTCTTAGTCAACTGTCTCTTCGTGCTACTGAGGAGACCATCACACCAATTGAACACATGTGGTTTGATGCATTCAATAGCATACTGAAAGTAGCTCTGTAGGGCCATGTGCAGAGAAGCACTCCCTTCCATCCGTGCAATGGTGAAAAGTATGGTTTTGAGAGTCAGATCACGAACCCCTCTAATAGCTACTTTGCCCTTGCATCGCTCAGCCCCGAGTTTACAATAGCGACTGATGTATTCACTCATTGGCAAACCAACACCTTGACCTCCTGTTAAGGTCACTTGCGCCCCATAATGGGATAGCCCCATCAAGAAGTAAATATCTTCGATGTCCAAAGAAAACATATGAACACCCACATGAAATACTTGTTGGTCCACATCCCACATATGAACCAAATATTCCAACAGTCTTAGTTGGGCTCTCATGCCCTGGATCTTGAAGAACTTTAATAAACCACACTATTGTAGGGCATTTATGGTATCCGGATCATTCAAAGCCATTGCATCATCGTCTTCATGCTCTCTTTCTCTCCACTCTAACATCTTTGCAATCCAAATACCTGCATAGAGGGGAAAGAAAGAAGTTAGCACCTTTGGTCATTATTTTTTGGGATTCATTTTGGTCCAACGCATTTTTTTCTCTTTGGGTTTTCGACCGCTGCAACTGGGCTTCACTTACAGAGCGGGGTTTCCGCAGGTGAACCGTTGGGCGCTTGCGGAAATCCTTGATTTCCGCAGGCCCCAATATAGGGCACCCGCGACAGCCCCAACACACACCTTCGGCCCAAAAATTCACCCAAAAAATCATTTTTTAATCGATTAAAATGAATTTTAAACCATTGAAAAGGAAGAAGACGAGGTACTCACCATTTTCATGCAAACCGTTCGCAGAATGATTGCCTGTGCCCCCCGCAATCAACCGCCAAAATATGAGGTGAAAAGGGGCTCTTAGACAAGTTTTTGACCAAATACAAATGAAATAGTGAAAATGAGTTCTTCCCTCTATTTATCTCATTTTTTACTTTTTTCTAAAAATGTTTTATATCATTTAAATATATTTTCTCAAAAACCTACCAGCCTAATGGTCTTGTGAGTGTTTTGTTTTTTGCAGATGGGCAGATTAGGATTTCGAACAATGAAGTATGGACACTTTTTGCAATTTCTTTTTCTTTTTCGTTGCATATACTTTTTAGGGTTTTTTAGAAAAAACCTCAAGCTTAGTCTTTGTTTGTTCTCGTGCTCGAAAATCGATGAGAATGTAACCGAGTATACGTTTGTCGTCTTTTTGTACTCGTCATGGTAACACGAAAATAATGAAACTTACGGAGTAACCTTTAAGCTCTTTTCACACTCCTCAAAAACGAAAAGATTGTTGAGCGACCTTGTTCTATTCACGCTCGTAAAAGTATTTGAATAAAACGTTCGATGGGCGATAGTTTATCACTTTTTTGGTCTTGTCGAACTATTTTACGAAAAAGGAACTGAGAGAGTTCTCTTTTAAGTGTTTTTCCAAACTCTATAAACATGAAAAACCTTCGAGTTTTATATCTTTGGACTCGTTAAACAAACATCGAAAGACCCATATGGGACCGAACCACTCCTTCTTAAGGTTCATTAAACATACTCCAAGGGACTCGTCCGAAGGATGAGCTTACATCAACAAGCATATGTTATCCTCCTCAAGCTTGTGTAAAAATAAAGAGGTACTCGCCAGAAATGGTGGGGGGAAATTTGGGAAAGAGATGTGTCTCTGTATTTGTGTTAGTGGCAGTAAGCGTCACTCTTGAACATGGCACCCCCTTTATCATTTGAATTCAGGTTGGGAAATCCATTTGTCTCTCATCTGACTCTCTGCAAGTTCATTTCTTGGGTCGTCTTTGAGTTAATGCTGCCAAGACCAGTGTCGTGCCATCCATATGTTCAAGAGAAGTTCAACCAAGCCCTTTATTGAGTCGACCATCTGCAATTGTCAATTCCTACCATGTCGACCTTCCTTGTATCAGTTTCATATCATGTTTGTACTTTTCTCTACCCTCAATGTGTTACTTATTTCATGTCATTGATGGGGGATACATCAAGGCCCTCCTGTGACGAGTCTTTTCCTGTCGACTTCAACCCATTATCCAGGAACAAGACTTAGAAATTATTTAGTGCCTTAGAGCCTGCATGCCTCAATGGCAGGTTTCTTCGCTTTTGACAGTGGATTTACATCATTGATCCTTGATCGAAATATTCCATCAAGTGTTCGACTTCAGTTTATCTATTCACACTCATTAGATTGTACTATTGTACCTTGGGAGTCATTGACATCAATGGTGATTTCCCTCACACTTGTTAATGGTTTTCATTAACGATCGATAATCAAGTGGTTTCTAACCATGTTCGACTTCAACACCTGTAATCACATGGATAGATTCGTACTCACGGACAATGGGATTGAAGACCTTGGACCTCATCATTTTTTATCCAGGTTGCGATGGAATATTTGTGATTTGAATTGATACATAGATCCACTTTGTATGTCTCGTGGCTATGTCTGCATCTGAGTTTTCCAATACATAGATCCACAGTGTATTCCTGGTGGCTATGTAGAATCTTGATGACATGGATCCACAGTGTATAATTGGTGGCCATGACTTATATTTACGATTTCAATCATTTATAGTCTGAACATGGGAATGCCTACTTTAGACATGGTATAATATTGTGCAGATGCTTGATTGTTTGTAGGTTCCCAATTCGTGCACTCCTTGTTCTCGACACACACATGCATTTTTACAAAGTATTTCGGCTGTCACGAGTTCCAACCTCATACTTTGGGGGGCATTTTGTTACACGTTATTTTGGTCACCCTAATGATGATTTCACAAACATGTGTTTAGGCTCCCAACATGACTTTTTGCCCGAGAAAAGCAACTTCTTTCCTCCTCTAAAAGACTGCTTTTTAGAAAGGGTCCTTAGGTTGGACATATTACACAGTGCATAAATCTATGATTTCTGCAGGCTGCTCTATAGCTAGCCCATGGGATTTCCGCAGGCTTCTCTATAGGTAGGGTGCGACGGCGTTCCAAAGCTAAAAGAGGAAAGAGGTTTCATGAAGTTTCTAGAAGGGGGATCTTCTAGAATGTGAGGTGTCGTCTGTAGGGTTGCGATCCTACTGGTTTCTTTGATTTGGTGAAATCATCCTCATCCCTTTAACCACTTCACCTTCTCCTATATAATCATGGTCTTCTCATGGAAAAGGTTAAGCAAGATTGAGTAGAGAATTGGTGAAAGAATAGGCTGAAGACGATGTGAAGAATCATGTTCATAGTGATGCTTGAGGTCTCCATTTGTCCATCAAGTTTTTGTGGATTATCTTCATGCTAATTTCAGAGCAAGTGTATGTGTGTGTTGGAACGAAGGACCACTAAAAGGGAACTTGCAACATCAAAGCAATTCGGTTGTATCTTCTACTTTTCATTAATATAATACGGTGGCACGTCTCTTTCCCATAAAATGATTAGTATTTTATTACATGATTCCTTGATCGCATGTTTAGGTTGTCATTGAATTCTACTATTACTACTTTCACGTTGGTTGGTTTGTGTTTTCGCAGATCTGATTCCACAAGAGCACTGGAGTGAAGTAGAGACAACAAAGATATAAGGAAGCGATCCATAAGGTATGTTATCTATTCCTCCTTTGGTAGTAAATTCAATGACTACAACTTAGGGAAAGCGTCCTGTTCTGTCTCGTTTTGTTCTAGATCTAGGTGGATCTAGGGGGATTAGTTCATGTCCGCATCTACTGATTTACCCAATAACATACATCCCCAAGCTTGTTGAAAATTACATCTATTGAGTTTTTTAAACCTTTAGGTCACAATTGAAATCTTTGGTAGGTGATGCTGACATGATGCTCGGATTTCTAGTAGCCACAAAGGATTTCTTGGAATTTTCTATCTACCTTTTCAACATAAAAAATTATGAAGAATTTCTTTGCCTACTCGAAATAATGAAGGTGGAGTTGGTAAAAAAAAATTAGGAAGTTGGTAATTTTTTTTTTGGAGTTTGGTTAGAAAAATTTATTGAGTTGCTTAATTTTTTTTTTATGGAGTTGTTAAGAAATACCATGGGCCAGCAAATAAAACCATGGGCTAGCAGAGAAAAACTGCTCTGATACCACCGGAAGCAAATCTACTGGTTACTTCACATTAGCTTCCATAATAATAGGGACGGATCAATATATTCACGAGGAATAAATATATTTATCATCCATTTTTATCCGAGTGGGTTAGCTCGAGTGGTTGAGAGCTGTGGTTATTTCGATTAAGGTCTTG
>ML831722.1:0-17288 GCA_009831015.1 Picea engelmannii | reverse complement strand
AAAGTTTGAGAAGACAGATTTAGAGCAGTCAGTTAGCAGAAGTACAGTTTAATAGATTAATCAAGACTTCATGATAGTATAGTGATAAATGGGTCAGCATTATGGATAGTTGTGCAAGTAGAGTCTTGGACAGTATGGACAGAGATGGATTCGTTGTTATAGCAAGATTTGCCTCACCTTATGCAATCTTGCACAAATGGCCTTTTTCCATTTCCCCATGCAGACTTATCATCCCTGTTTGTAAAATCTAGAGCTAAAAATAAATATTTTTCCATATGTACGCACCTTGCCTACTATACAGCATGCGTATACGGAGGTTGCTCTACTACAGCCCGAATACACTGAGATTTGTGCAAGAAAATGAAAATTAATGTCGGGTTTCCATGTCACAACAGGAGAACTATGATTCTTGGCCTTCCATATACTGGAAACGTTCCGACTTGATCCTTCAGTTCCATTTTGAAGGCTATAAATGGGCCAATTCTAAGCTATGGAAAGAGGAGAAAGAATTCAACTTTAAGAGCAAAGTTACTCGGGAGGAATTATTTACTTCATATTGAGTCTGCATCCCTTTGTCCTTTAAGTCTGAACACAATGTTCATCCCACAAGCTCTTCCCTTATTGATTGAGAACCTCATTGCTTCTCTCTTATGAGCTTGCCTTTGGTGGAGGATTGAAGTGGTGGAGGCTCAGTTGGAAGGAACTTAGTTTCTCGGTTCTGAACCATGCCGACACAGAAGTCTATAACATTTTCACTTATGTTGATCATATATTAATAGAAATACTCTTTTTCCGTCCAATTGATATCTTGCAAATATATTGAATTATTATTCCATGGGCGTATTTGTCATGTTTATTAATGGATTATGCTATTGAATGTTCTAACATCATTTATTATCACCATATGCTTGATTTGCTTGGTTGTTGAGGACTAGTTACAGGTGTATTACTTTGGGTCAAGTGCTCAACGGTGGGCTTCATCGAATGTCTGGACAAGGTAGGCCTTTTATCTTGTCTTGCTAGCATATTTGTTTATATAGCATACTTGAGAAGGGAGTTGATTTCTGCAGTCATTTTCATCTATTGTGGTTTACCCTAGCCATAGAGATATTTTCCTCGTAACAGAATTGGTGACCATACTGGGGATTGAATCTTCTTTCTTAGGGTTTGGAGTACTTTTCTCCTTAGATTACTCTCATTCCTATTATGTTTATTGTCGTATAATTGCTTGACAACCTATGTTCACTCTGGGTCTTAGTTTTCGGCCTTCTCTCTTGCCTGGCCTTGTTTTTTGAAACATATACGCGCTTTTTGCCCTGACAGTCGTGTACATACACAGGCTGTCCCTCTACAAGATGCGTATATACGCTCTATTTGCCTAAACAGTCGCATACATCAGTTTTCCTTGCTTGTTTTCTTGGTCTGGTGGTTGTTGGGTGGGATTTGATGTTTATTGAGCCTTCTTGGGTCTCTATAGTGCATGTTAAGTGCTTGTGGGATGAGAAGAAACCCATCTTTGGTTGAATTTCTAGGTGGAGTCTTTATCATCATCTTTTCATTTTTTATTGTCCTTGTACATTAGGCTAGGTGTTTTGTTGCTTGGTATCCTTCTTGAGTTATCTCTTTTTATACACAGTAGGGTTATATATCAAGTTACTTTTCAATCCATGCATTTTCATTTTTGTTATATTGAAAATACAAAAAAAATAGGCATTTTGCATTGCTTGGCATTTTTGTCTTTTGAGTCATTGTCATTAGCTTAGTGCATGTAATGAAAGATTGCATTTTTATTTCAAAATTGCAGAGTTGAAATTGAAAATTGCATTGGTTTTCAGAAGCATATTATTTATTGAAAGTTAAAATTAGGACTTTGCATTATCTTCATATTTACTTTTCTTGCGCAGTCATAACATCATGAGTTTCACTACCATACCTTTTTGAGTAATCACGGCCACTAAAATTAACGCTATAATTTAAAATTGATTTGTCACAATTTTATTTTCTAGGGTACACAAACTATCTTAGGATTTAGTGCCTTGGAATAGGATTTTCTGAGTAAACTTCTCCAAGGCAATTAATCGACATATGTGTCTGAGAAAGGGAGTGGAGAAATCCATTGTATAATTGGTAATATCAGGAGGCTCCGCTCACACCGGAGTTAATCACAAGGTCGCGTGAGGTTGGTTGAAGGGATATCCCCATGATACCTTCTTAGCGTCAGCGATATTTCTGGGGATCTATTCGTATCTGGGGATCTTGCTAGTGCCTTTACCTCCGTGAGAGGCAGTGCTTTCAAGGTTTCAAGCTTTGCTACCCTGCCCATACGGTGGACCTGACTTACGATTGCTCGTCTATGCATCGGTTATAAGTGGTTTATTAGTTGCTTGACTTAGGTGCCACATAGGTTACTTGCAGGGGTTATTCAGCAGGTACCCTGGGTCAAATAAGGGTTGGACAACACACAGCCTTTATGACGGATTACCTCTCTAGGGGGATCTGACCAACTAGTTGTTAAGCCCACGGGGGCCCTTGTAACTAATTATATTACCTCTGATCTTTAGTAGGGAGTCCCAGGCCCCTCTTAGGCGAGACATACCTTCTTTAGGGAGGGAGGCCACTCTCAGCCACTTTACCCCGTTTGTATGCATATTGGTCATTTGACTTTTGGTGTGCTCTTTGATTACTAGTTGGCCTTAGGATTGATTTTTTGTCCTTAGAGTCTTAAGTCATCGTGGATTCGGACCAGCGTCCTCGTCGGTCCCGTCGCTTGTTACAGTTACAACCGGATTTCGAGTCTTTGCCTTTTAAAAGGAGTAGATTTATTAGGTGCGGTACACACACATCCACTGTTCAGACTTGTGATTCTACAAGGACGAGTACTGAACCAAGTCTTCAGAACATTGGGAGCCCTTCGACTCCCACACCTACTATAGTTAATGGCACCCCTTCGACTCCTGCAATGGTTTTAGAGCCAGAGGCACCTATCATTACTAGGGTTCGGCCTATAGTGAATGCTCAAGCTACCGCCTCGAACCCTTTTGAGTCTCTTAGTCACTCACCGAGCTATAATGTTCAGTTCATCCCTACAGCTTCTAGTCATTTTTCCTATGGTATGTCGAACTTTACTTCACAGTTTTCGAACGCCATCCCAGCTGCTAGCCCTAATGCTAGCATTGGGCTTGGGGGCACTACACCTCCTTACACTTCTTTTTCATTTGGTGGTTCTCAAATCCTTCAAATGACTCCTAATATGGGAGGCATTCCTGCTTTTAACCCTGAGTATAATCCTCTTGCTTTTGGGTGGAGCAACCAACCTGGCGGAAAAACTTCTGCTCAAGTTCTGTCCTACACCCCTACCTCCTTGGTGTCAATTCCGACCAATACATTTGGCATGACGAATCCACCTCTATCCTCTGGATTCCCACCCAGAGGAGGTCAGTCTCACGCTTTGGGCAACCCCCAACTCGGTTCTAATCCGATTTGGGGTAATTTTTATAACCCTCAACAGAACATTCCTACTGGAATTATGCCCAACCAACCTTTTATGAATCAACCCGGAGGAGGACCTTATAATCCCGGATAGGTCCATGGTGCTTACCAGAACCCTGGATGGGCTGCAGTTCCTCAAGCACAATCTTTCCCGGGAGCTTGGGGCCAGATGTCGCAACCCCGTCTCTCTTTTCTGGCCACACTTAATCTTCCAGATTTGTCTAAGTTAATGAATGACCCTGTGAGTCATGATCCTACATGGCCCCTCGTCCCCACCAATCTTCCTTCAGTCATTCTGAAGTTCGAAGGTAAGAATGGAGAGGATCCTGGTGATCATGTCACTATCTTTCACCTTTGGTGCTCATCGAATTCCCTTAATGACGATTCTATTCGATTAAGATTGTTTCAACGCACCCTCATTGGGTTTGTTGCGAAATGGTATATAGAGCTACCTAGGGGGGCATATGGGACCTTTAGCTAGTTGGTGTTGGTCTTCCTTAACCACTTCCAATTGTCGATTTGTTACGATGTTGGCCTAAAACTTATGTCGGCTTTACGCCAGGACACCGCCACTCATATCTCGGATCATATCCAGGAGTGGCGTAGACAGAAGAGGTTTATCAAGACTCTTATACCCCTGGCCTTTCTTTTAGAATGGTTTCTTAAGTCTTTGCACCCTCTTATCTCAAAGGATGTTGCTACGGCCGGGGTTACCACTGAGGAAGAAGCAATCTTTAAAGCTCAACAGTTAGATCTCATATATGATCAGTCTAGGATGTTATACCACATTCTTTCAGATGCACTGCGGTCAACTTACGACCCTAGACAAAAGACTGGACCTCATGCGAATGGAATTGTAGGTACCGCCAATGTAAAGTCCGCAAACTCAGTGACGAGCCATTTGAAAGAGTTATCTCTAAACCAATCTGTAGGAGGACCAACTTCATCTGTGTCTTCCAACCCCACGCGGTCGACGGATGTACACTCTGTGCAATCATCGGCAAACCCAAATGGTAACCAACAACCAGGCGAGAATAAGAAGAAAGGACGTAATAATTGTAAGGGTGGGAAAAATAATAGTAAACCCAAGGACAATGGTAATAATGAGAAGACGAATAATAATGTTGGGAGAGGGAAAATGAGAAAGACGTAACGTGAAGTTTCCCTGTAAGCTTTGCACAAATGATCACCTTACCCATTTATGCCCCAAACTTGTGGAAGCTGTGAGGATATTATCTCTACCGCCTGCCGTGCTGATGAATCCATTCCCACATAACCAGCACATGGCCTCCAATTCCTCAAATGTCGGAAATGCGGCTGGTTGGAGTCAAAACCCGTCGTTGTAAGACGACGACCGTTTATGTATCAATATGGTCAATGCGAAAATTAACATAGCCACTCGATCTCGATATTATATCTCTTCACAAGCTATTGCTTTTCTAGAATCTCCTCATCCTCCTCTGGAGACGACTTTACAGATTGAAAAACCAGAGCCACCACCTCGTATTCCAAAAGGAGTACTCAAGCGCTCTACCCACAATCCAAATGCTAGAGCCGCCCAGAACTGCTCTATTGTTGAGGACCTGGGTTAAACCCCTTGTGCGATGTCAGCTTTGGAGGTACTCCAGATGTGTCCTTCACAAAGGAATGCCTTACTATATGCTTTAGAAGCTCTAGAACCCAGTGACTCAAAATTTATCAAGTTTGACATCACAGATGTGAAGCCTCACTTGCCTTACCATGTGGCATTCAAAATCCACGTGGAGTACTCAAAGTATACCATCAAACGTGCGGTTGTTGATGAAGGCAATGCCACTTGTGTAATGTCCCTGATCTGTTGGAAAGCTCTCGGTTCTCTGACTCTTTCGAAGTCATCGAACATGTTGACTGCTTTTGACGATCATTCCTTCCACCCTCACGGTATTCTTCCTGCCTTTCCGGTCCAGTTAGGTGGGAAGACGCTAGAGGTGGAGGTTGAGGTAGTTAATGTGCCTCTTGATTATAACTTGTTACTAGGACACAATTGGACCTATGTTATGGTCATCGTTGTATCGTTAGTCTTTCGTACTCTTTGTTTTCCTCGTGAACGGAAAATCGTGATGATCGACCAATTATCCTTCGTGTACTCTAGTCCTAATGCATCTATTGGACCGTCGATCCCTGTGATCGACAATTCTCAGTTGACAACTGAGAATATCGGTGTCGAAATGTATTCTTCCATTATGGGTACTTTTGACTTCACAACACCGAGTCACCACGTTTACTCCATGTCCAGTAGGCCTGTTTCGACAGAGAGGTCCATTCCTTTCCGCACTTCCTATTTTAGTGATCCATGGACCCTACCTTCCCCGACTTTGCCTTGTGAAGGTCAATTGCATGTTTGAATGGCCATGCCACTATCGACAGCATAGATTGTGTATCAAGGTGTTCTTGACTCTTCCACTGATCCCGATCCTTTTACCTCATCGACGGACGAGCATGATCCCGTTCTTAGGCCCGTGTGGGCCACTTCATTGTCTTGTTCACATGATTCCCTCGATGAGACTTTGCCTTCGGACGAATCTATCATCGAAGCCATGAATGGTTCTAAAAAACCTTGGGATGATATGCATCACCGCTCTTATTTTCTCCTAGAGCTTGAAAGAATCGAACAAGACAACTTTCGATCTACTTTGAGTGAGATAGTCAATCACATTATAGTTCCACTTGATACGCACGACATTTATGCCAAAGGAAACATGGTGAGTATTTATCCTACCGTCACGATTGATATCTCTCGTACCTCTGGCAAGATTGAAAACGTAAATATCACTGCAGATTGTTCGCCAGAAGAAATCCTGATCTACACCAAACTCTTCAAGGAATTTCTAGATGGATTTGCTTGGTCATATGAAGAGATGCCATGAATCAACCCTTGTATTGTCAAGCATGAGATTAGAAATTATCTGGATACTAAACCTGTTTGACAACGTCTTAGAGCTATCAATACTCAAAAGGCCCCTGCTATTAAGGCAAAGGTGGAGAAGCTACTTAATGTTGGCTTCATCTACCTGGTTCCCTTGACTGAATGGGTATCCAATCTCATTCCCGTGAATAAAAAGCAAGGAACTATCCGTGTATGTATGGACTTTCGTGACCTGAACAAGGCCTATCCTAAAGACAAATTCCCGACAGCTTTCATCGATCAGATTCTCGACGAGTTTGCGAGAAGCGAGGTATTTTCTTTTATGGACGGATTTTCAGGGTATAACCAAATTCAAATTAAACTTGAGGATCATTTATTTGTCCTTGGGGTACTTTCGCATACTGAAAATGCCTTTTCGCCTTAAAAACGTCAGAGCAACCTTTCAACATGCCATGAATTTTGCTTTTCACGATCTTAAGCATATAGACGAATCTTACCTTGATGGTCTTGTTGCTCACTCTCGCAAGAGAGCGGATCACGCTACACACCTTCGACTTGTTTTCGAAAGATGTCATTACTATAGAATCCGGTTGAACCCTCACAAGTGCATCTTTTGCGTTAAGCCTAGTCGTCTTTTGGGATTTCTAGTTTCTGAGACCGGGATCATGGTAGATCCACTAAAGGTTGAGGCAATACTTCAATTGCCTCCCCCATGCACGATTAGACAACTTCAAGGTTTGCAGGGGAAAGCTAACTTTCTTCATCGTTTTATAGTGAATTATGCCAATATCACTAAGGGTTTCATGCGTCTTTTGAAGGACACACCTTTTATCTGGGATGAGCGAGACCAAGAGTCCTTCGATGCTTTGAAGAAGGCTTTGGTATTGGCGCCTCTACTAAAGTCTCTTGACTACAGTAGGGATTACTTGCTTTATATCATCGTGTCTGAGGAGATGATTGGTATGGTTCTAGTTCAGGAGGATGATGTGCTCCGTGAGCACGTCATCTACTATCTTAGTTGAAACTTAGTCGGTCCTGAGCTTAATTATTCTCAAGTTGAAAAGATAGCCTTGGTTGTCGTTCACGCAGTCCAACGTTTGCGTCATTATATATTGCTTTGCAAGACTATTGTGGTTGTCGATGTCAATCCATTTCAATACATCCTTACTAGGCGTATCATAGGGAGAAAATATAATAAATGGATTGTCATTTTACAAGAGTTTGATCTCGATTTCGCTTCTGCGAAATCCAATAAATCACTAGTCTTTGCAGAGTTCATATTTGATTTTCCACAATTAGATAAGGATGTCTTCCATGTTGATTCGTTTGCAGACAAACACATTTTTCTTGTCTCGTCATCCGACCCCTGGTATGGAGACATTGTTCTCTATCTCCAAACTTTGAAGTTCCCTCAACATCTCTCATGAGATGATCGATGACACGTAAGGTACCAAGCTAAGAATTATACTATCGTCGGTGACACTTTGTATTGTCGAGGAATAAACAATATCTTGCGTCGTTGTTTAAATCACGGAGAGACCGAGTCAGTCCTGAACGGTTGCCACAGTGGGACTTGTGGTGGTCTTTTATCCGAGCTTGCGATAGCCATAAAAAATTTGCGAGCTGGTTATTTCTGGCCTATTATCTTTAAAGATTGTATTGAAGCGGTTAAGAAGTGTCACCCCTTCCAGGTGTTCACTCGGAAAATGCACTCACATCCAACCCCTCTTCACCCGATCCTTATCGTCGATCCCTTCACCAAGTGGGAGGTGGACTTCGTGGATTGCAACCCAACTTCGATTAGGGGGCATCAACATATTATCGTGGCCTTCGACTACTTTACGAAGTGGGTCGAGGCCATGCCTAAAGTTAAATCCGATGGGAATACTATTGCCTTCTTCGTATTCAATCAAATTATATCCCGGTTCAGTATCCTTAGTGAGATTGTCACTGATCATGGTAGTCACTTTCAGAATGAAATGATGGAAGATCTAGCATCTAAGCTGGGGTTTAGACATGGTCATTATTCTCCTTATTACCCCCAGGAAAATGGACAAGTAGAGGTCATCAACAAGTCTCTCAAGACCATTTTGCAAAAAATTGTTAGTCAGAGTAAATCCCACTGGCACATAATGCTATATCCCACACTCTGGGCATATCGAACCTCGGTTAAGACTGCCACCAGTTTTTCCCCTTTCCAATTAGTACACAGTGTGGAGTCGATACTCCCTATTGAATGTGAAATCCCTTCTCTTAATTTGGTTGTCGCGCTCGTACCTGACACTTCCAATCTCGAGCGACGCCTTGTATACCTAGAGAGTCTTGACGAGCAGCGTCGAGATGCCTCTACGGCTATCGAGGTGAACAGAAGATGTTTCAAGGTCCAGTACTATAAGTCTAGTTGTCCTCGGTTATATGTTGAGGGTGACTTATTCCTCTTGTATGATCAAGCCAAAGAACCACTGGGGGCAGGCAAGTTTAAAACCATGTGGCACGGTCCTTATATCATGCGACATGTCTTAGAAAAAGGAGCCTATGAGTTAGAATATTATGAAGGAAATATGTTGGCTGAGCCTAGGAATGGGCTCTACTTGAAAACATATTACGCTTGAGCCCCAAGCTTGGGTGAAACTCTTTGTATACTAATGTAATTATATCTTTTTCCTTTATTTTCGTCTTCAACTTGCTTATCGAGTTTTCACTTGGTTGGCAGATGTCAACGGAGTCATCAGTCTATCTAGGATTCGTAGATGGAGCCAGTCATCATACACGAAACTTGGCTTCCGCCACTTGGGTGGTTTACTCACTCGAGGGTCTGTTGGTGTCTTCAAGTGGCGTATGCGTGGGGCCATCCACAAATAATGTGGCTGAATATAACGTTGTTATAGAACTTTTGCACGATGTTGTCTCACATGGTATTTGCTCTTTAGAGGTTCGCCTGGATTCCCAGTTAGTAGTATGTCAGTTGAAAAACAGTTATCGCGTGCATGATCCTACTTTACTCCGACGATTCCTACGGGTACGTCTTTTAGAACGACAGTTTGGTTTTATTACATATTATCATATTCCTAGGAGTTCCAATCATGTATCCTATGCTTATGCTAATTTCATTTTAGATTGGAATTTGCCACATAATTAAAGCAAATAAAACCATCTCATCAATGTACACATTGTAAAATATAAGTAAAGTCGAAGATCCCTTTTTATATATATTTCAAAAAATATGGTGTTTATAGTACAAAATTGGGGCTAATACCCTCAATACATATACAACCGATACTACAATATCCACGACATCTACCCCTATGGCGCCAGATTTGTGTCATGATAACAAACTATGGAATTTACGAGACACCGAAAGAGTCATACCCAAGCTCTGGGTACACCAACCACTTGTCGTTGCATGGCTTCAGGCAGATCCTCTACCTGAACCATGGGAATCCTCTGAGTCAAACGAGACAGGTTGCCTTGCACGTTTTGTAGGACTCTCTCAGCTTCTCCTCCCGCCACCTCATCTCCCCGATTCCTTCGTTGATGTCGAGGAAACCCTTCCGGTCGTTGCGGACCCACGTCTGCATTACACAAGTGTCTAGTTAGTACTTAAGCTCCATACAAAAATATTTTTGTTCCACTATACAAAAATACAAAAAAATGAAATATTTAAAAACATTTGATGTACCTATGTCACCGTAGGCGATCCCTGGTGGGAGTAGCATGTCTGGATCTCCTCTGAAGTTTATCCCTGCATAGGGATAGTCATCTAGGGCAATGACCTATCGCTGCCACAAGTAGAAGAAATCCTCATTGTAAGGTGTCGACACCCTACCTCCCCCCTTCCACCTCATTACCTCGATCCACCGTGCCATGGCTTAATCGCAAGGTCCTCTCGTAAGAATTTCGACTCTAGGTCCCAAACCTGGAACCCGCTCAAAAAATAAACTGCATAAGATAGAGGCAAATCCAAAATTCCTCTTACTCCCCTGTTTGCACTCTGTCAATTGGCTCTTCATATTTTCCAGTAGTGAGGTACACCAGTCATATACTGTGGGTCTCATACACTGCACTGCATAGAACATGAGTGACCTCAAATCCTGATGCAACAAGGTCAAACCTGTGATCATGGTCAATACAAGGACAATAATCTTCAGGCTGAGATTGTTTATCGCCCGGATAGGGAGTTGACTCCTGACCTTCAGAGTCCCTGCTGCACAGTGGGCGTCGATGTACTCCTCTATTTTCATTCCGCTCCCGACTCCCCGTGATTTGAGGCTTACAACCTCTCCTCGGCGTGATAATCCAGTCAAAAAGTAGATATCCTCTACTTCAATCCTCAATGGTTGCCCATCGAGGTTGAAGCTTTCACTCTCAGGGTCCCAGTAACCCACAAACATCTCGAGCAACCTCACCTGGGCCCTCATTCCTTTGAGTGCCCAAAATTTATATAAGCCACATCTTTTCAAGGCCATTTGGGCCCCCAGATCTCGATCCACAGTAGCATCGACCTCCTCGTGCTCTCTTTCTCCCCATTCAAGAACCATCATGCCAAGGACAAGTCAAAATTTGAGTTAGCATCCATAGAATTCATTGTTTGTGTGCCTGTACACGAGCTACTTCACTTACAGTCGCGTATAGGGATGGGTATATGTGCCCTGTAGTTTGCACAAGCATGTATAACCCATCATATATGCTACTCGATAAGGGACAGCCCGCGTACACCGAATTTCACATTTTACGCCCTCGATTACAAAAAATTTGGAACCTAATTTAAAAATTTAATCCACTGGAAATGAAGAGGAAGGGAAGAAGAGTTACTCGGTCCAAATGGTTTATGATTTTGTTGCCTGACACTCCCATGATCACCGTTTGAATCTTGGAGGTATTTTGGTCCAATTTGCACTATTTGGGTTAAAAATAAAAATGGTACAGTAATTTTTGGTCTTGTTACTATTTATAAACAATTTTTACCCACTTTCTATAGTTTTAAGCCATTTTTTCGCCTAATGGACTAATACAAAGGTGGATTGAGTGGGTTTTTGTAGTTTTTACGAGGGATTCTTGCGAATTTCAATGTTATGTTGGTCGTTCGTCACCATGGGCAGGTATGTTCATTACCCAACATATAAGATAGGTATCCATTCCATCATGCATTTTTGCATTATCCTATAATTGTCACTTTTTATGCCATAGGTACGAACCCATTTGTTGTGACACAGAACCTTCCATCTGCTATAATTCGTGTCGTTAGCAAGTGGTAGAGACTTACCGAACATGGGTTCCCTAGTTAGATCCCCTACTTCACTTAGTGCCCATGCAGAGATTTTTTCCATAGGAACGAGAGTCCCTCATAGCTAGTACATGAATTTATGTTGAGCCTCATTTCTCACCCATAAACATGTTGCCTTATACCCCAAGGACTTCCAACCGAGTTTAATTTAAGCTCTTTTTCCAACTCCTCTACAAAAAGCGAAAAGATTGCCGAGTGATTTGTCCCTTTCACACTCGTTAAATTGGACTTGAAAGGTCATGAGTCTTAGTTAAGCTCTTTTCCGACTCGTTATCAAAAAGTGAAAAGATTGTCGAGTGAACTTGTCTCTTTCACACTCGTAAATTGGATTTGAAAAGATGTCTATTTGGCACAAGTTTATCCCTTTTTCAAACCAAGTAGAATAAAATTCATAAAAAAATGACATTTTTGGCGTTAAGTTGTGATTGCATCTCATGCCCTTGCTTGCAGTATTGATCCTATAGTCGATTCTCGCTTTGCATTATAAATTGTTTTCCTCAACAATTTTTGCATCCTCAACCAAGCCGAGCCTTATTTATATCCTTCGCAATTTGACACCCTATACCTAGGAGGAAACATTCCCCCGAGTGTCCATCTCCCGCTTGCATCTCCTTGCATTGAGCATAGGTATGTTCCACTGCTGGAACTATTTTTGTTTACTTGCAACACTTGTTTCCTCCTCTGTATCATAGCATTCATTTGTCTATGAAAAAACAAAAAAAGACAGGCAATACAGGAGTATTATCTTATGTTGGCAGCAGTCGTGTCGCCTTTGAACAGAGCACAAAGTTATCGAGTCCATTCATCATCATAATTTTGGGATTAGCATGGCCTTAGGAAGCTTAGCTTGTTACAGAGACTTCTCTACCAACTGGTTACTCTTCCAGTCCCTATAGAGAGTTTCATTTATGCCTCCTGCATCTCATGGTTTCATCATTGGGTCTATGTTGTCAGAGTCCTCCATATGTCTCATGCTCTTCTTCAAAGGAAGCCTATCAACCTGGGTCGACCACTTCTCATAACTCTTGACTTTGCATGTCATCCATACCCTTAGTTTGTCTCAGAATCACGTGATATCGTAGTCCTATCATGCACCCTGGCCCTACTTTCATTATTGGTAGGTAACCTTGAACCCAACAGTCGACATTTCATCATTGGTCGTTGACTGAGTGGTTTCCCTTGTGTTCGACGGTAATACATCTATTCACACATTGGGATTCGTGTAGTGTCTTGGATGCCATTAGCCTCATTGTTGGTTTCCTCGCCTTTGTCAGTAGTTTTCATCATTGGCTGCTATTCAGAGGGTCTTTTCGTGTACCGCTTTCACTTGGAACATGCGAAAGACACACAAGGTTGTTGGTTCGTGAACATGTTCTTTGTCCGATTTCCACCAAATCATGAAGCTCTTGCTTTGTACCTTGTGTTGACTGATAAAAGATGCCTTAATGCTCTCCTTTCAGCGGGTCTCTTTCCATCGACTTCAACCCATTTATTCTGGAAACAAGACCTAGAGTCTTATGAGTACCTTAAGGCTTGCAGTCATCAGTGGCAGACTCTCTCGCCATCAACAGTTGGGAATACATCAATGTCTCTTGATCGATGGATTCTTCAGGTGTTCAACACCGACTCCTTTATTCACACTTGTAAGAATGTACTCGGTGCCTTGATACCTACTTTCATTATCGGTAGGTTGTCTCGCGTTTGTTAATGGTATACCTCAATGACCGGTAATCAAGCAATGTCTCAATGTGTTCGACCTCAACTCCTTTATTCACATGATGTAGACTTGCACCCTTGGTGGATTGTGTAGAAGACTTGAAGACATCACTATGTGGCTGCAACTTTCCTGAGTTGTTGCTTCCTCTTCATTGGACCAATACCTATATGACTGCAGTGATCATGGGAGATCAGATTGTACTCCATTGTATACAGATATCTTCAGATTGGTTTTGAGATTGGTTCTACTGGGCCTTGTTCATGACTATGACAACTATTGGCATGTAATCGCATTTGTATTTGCCTATTCATGGCCATGGACACTTGTTTGGTATATTTTCACATGGATCTGCAGTGTAATTTTATTGGCAACCATGTATGCAAAGTCAGTGCAGAATGTAATGAGCAACTAGTTCTTCCAACTGGTTCCCCATCACTCCACTTCTAGGTTGTTTATAATGTATTTCGGCCATTGCAGATACTCCTATGACCTCACACATTAGGGGGCATCTGTTATAGCAAGATTTGTCTCACCCTGTGCAATCTTGCACAGAAGGCCTTTTCCCATTTCCCCATGCAGAGTTATCATCCCTGTTTGTAAAATCCAGAGCTAAAAATAAATATTTTTCCACATGTATGCACCTTGCCTACTATACAACATGCATATACGCAGGTTTCTCTACTACAACCCGCGTACATCAGGATTTGTGCCAAAAAATGAAAATTAATGTCGGGTTTCGATGTCACAACAGGATATCTATGATCCTTGGCCTTCCATATACTGGAAACGTTCTGACTCGGCCCTTTAGTTCCATTTTGAAGGCTATACATGGGCCAATTGCAAGCTATGGAAAGACGAGAAAGAATTCAACTTTGAGAGCAAAGTTACTCTGGAGGAATTATTTACTTCATATTGAGTCTGCATCCCTTTGTCCTTTAAGTCTAAACACAATGTTCAACCCCCAAGCTCTTCCCTTATTGATTGAGAACCTCATTGTTTCTCTCTTATGAGCTTGACTTTGGCGGAGGATTGAAGTGGTGGAGGCCCAGCTGGAAGGAACTTAGTTTCTCAGTTATGAACCGTGCCGACACGGAAATCTATAACATTTTCACTTCTGTTGATCATATATTAATAGAAATACTCTTTTCCCGTCCAATTGATATTTTGCAAATATATTGAATTATTATTCCATGGGCGTATTTGTCATGTTTATTAATGGATTACGCTATTGAATGTGCTAACATCATTTATTATGACCATATGCTTGCTTTGCTTGGTTGTTGAGGACTAGTTACAGGTGTATTGTTTTGGGTCAAGTGCTCAGCGGTGGACTTCATCGAACGTTTAGACGAGGTAGGCTTTTTATCTTGTCTTGCTAGCATATTTGTTTATATAGCATACTTGAGAAGAGAGTTGATTTCTGCAGTCATTTCCGTCTGTTGTGGTTTACCCTAGCCATAAAGAGATTTTCCTTGTAACATTTGTATGAACACTTAGCAGGTTTGGACAGATATATGACAGTGGACGAGAGCAAGGATTCATATATTGGTTTAGAGAGTGCTTCAAAGACAAAGGAACATTATCATAATGGATGGTAATTACATAGGAAATGGCTCGAACAATGCTAATTGATTCCAAATTGACATATATTTTTTGGACACATGTAGTGCATACATCAATTCACATGAAAAACAGAGTAATGCTCAGAAACAACAATGACAAAACTCCCTACGAACTATGGAAAGAAAGCGCAGACAACAACCTCTACATCAAGGTAACTCAAGGTAATATTTTATTAATTGAAATTTATGTTGATGATATTGTTTTGGAAGTAATAATGACAGGTTAAGCCAAAAATTTGCAAAGGATATGCAGAATGAATTTGAAATTCCATTACTTGGAGAACTATCCTTCTTTTTGGGTCTTCAGATATGTCAAAGAAACCAAGGAATTTTTATTTCTCAAACTAAGTATATCAGAGAAATGTTAAAGGGGTTCGGAATGGAAAATTGCAAACCAGTTACCACTCCTATGCAAACCAGTTGCAAGTTGAGAAAAGATGATGATTCAAAGTCTACAGACCAGAGGCAATACAGGTCAATCATTGGTAGCTTACTATACGTGACATCATCCAGACTAGATGTAATGCACGTAGTTGGACAGGTGGCACGATTTCAAGCAGCACCAAAGGAATCACATGTATTGGCAGTGAAGAGGATTTTCAGATATCTTAAAGGAACATAAGGGTTTGGATTATGGTATCCAAAATGAAAGGATCTATCACTTATTTCCTACACAGATGCAGATTGGGAAGGTTCCATTGATGACCAACGAAGCACCAGTGGAGCATCGTTCTACTTGGGTGAGTGTTTAATATCTTGGCTAAGCAAGAAACAATCATCAATATCCTTATCTACAGTCGAGGCAAAGTATATTGCAGTAGCAACATCTTGTACACAGGTTCTATGGATGAAACAAACTTTTACAGATATACAGGTTGAGTATGATGAGTCCATTCCAATCTATTGTGATAATACAAGCGCCATAAATATCTCAAAGATCCCGATGATGCACTCCGAGACGAAGCACATTCCAATCAAGTATCACTTTCCACAGGAACAGGTTGCAGAGAAGAACATCGGAGTTGAATATGTGGGAACAAAAGAACAAGTGGCATACATATTTACAAAACCGCTTCCACGGGAAGCCCTTGAGTATCTTCGCTAGAGACTAAGAGTAATTTCTAATCCAAAATGAATGCTTATCTTATATGTCTTAGATGTACACGAGGAAGCACCATAAATAAGACAAAGGGGGAGAGATTTATCAGATGCAAAGGTAAATGCTTGGAGAGAGAGCATCGATGCATGTTTCCAGGAGGAGCGATTGTCACAAGGGAAGAATGAGCGATATGACTTCAGAGTGATACCCTTTGTCAAAGGGGGAGATATTATTCATATGAAGGGGGAGAGAGTAATCAGAGGCTTATAAACACAAAGAAAAACCAAAGGCATGTAGACATGGGGAGCAGCCCCAAGGAGAGTTCAGTCAAGGGGAGCAACCCCAAAGGGAGATACCCTTTGCCATTGATGTCAAAGGGGGAGAGATATAAATATTGATGAGGAGTATAAGCATGAATGTTATCATGACTAAGTGTTGCCATCAATGTTGGTGTTGCCATCAATGCCAAAGGGGGAGATTGTCAGACAATTGGCTTAGGTCGATGGATAGTTGGTATTGATTGTTGGTTTTCATTGATGTCAGGCATTGGAGAGTGATATTGTAGATTGATTTCAACTCTTAGTGATTGATGCCAACCCTTGGAGAAAGTTCGGTAGTGAATTCTGGTAGCACAAAGGTTTGGGTAATGGACCCAAGGTTGTTTCATGTATAATGGTATGAGTTTTACTATATTTGAAGGTAAGACTATTCTAGATGGATAGTACATGTCATTCCATTTCCAGTGGTATGTAGAACGTAACATAACTCCTCACAGTTAGAGAGTTATGGCCATGTGAAGTTGGAGAACCCAGGTTTGGGTAATGGACCCAAGTTTGTTTGATGGATAATGGTATGAGTTTTGATATATTTGCAGGCAATACTATTCTATATGGATAGTACATGTCATGCCATTTTGAGTGGTATGTGGAATGTCACATAACTCCTCACGGTTAGAGAGTTGTGGCCATGTGAAGTTGGAGAACCTTCATGAGTCATCTAGAAGCCCCAAAAGGTCAAACTAGTCAAAGTGGTTTAAGAGATTGTTAGAAGGTAAATAATAAAGTGAAGTGATGAGTGTACTATAATTCAAAGTGAATACAAAAGAAATTATTTAAATAATAAAGTTAATTGATAAATTACTAAATTGACAAGTGGTTAGAAGTGGGTTAGCC
>ML831721.1:36010-50986 GCA_009831015.1 Picea engelmannii | reverse complement strand
AAGCCAAAATAAATAATTGGTGAAATAAGTGGTTATCTAGTGGTCCAAGATTGACTTTAGTACAATCACTTCTAGAGGTTATTTCTATCTTTTCACATACTTTTTTCTTCACATACTTTGGCATATATTTTAAAAGGGGTTATCGATAATAATGGGATAAATGTTTTTAGGTTTTATGGTGGGGTGACTGCAAGTTAATGATGGTCTCTCATCACGGGTTAAGTTGGAGAGATTATTCAAGGTACTTTTACAATGAATTTTATTATAGTGTAAGAAGATGAAAGGTAGGAAATTGAATTAGCTTTTGGAATATAAAACTTTTATTCATAGAAATTGTGAATACTTGTGTCAAAATTGATTTTTTTATAATAGTGGTATCTTATTTTTCCAACAAAATATAAGGTATATGTTTTGTTCATGCAGGTGTTGAGTACTTTAAAAATGGAATTTCATTCCAAAAACCTGTATACTTCTAGAGAACCTGTTTTTCTTGTCCCTTGTATTTTTTTAGAAGATTATAATATTAATTTTATATTTTTTTAAAATTATCAAAGTCAACATATCCATCGAATTACAACGTCTTTTGTTGTGCATGCTAAGAGGGTCTTAACATGATGAAAACCATTTCTTTGTTTTTTAGATCGTAGATATCGGTCTCCTCTAGTGTCGCATATAATTCATTCGAGAAATGGTTAAGCTACAAAACATTATAGAAGAAATAAGAGAGGTATGTATTTTATGATTTTAATATATATGTCAACACAAAAATAGATTAAAAATAGTAAACATTATTAATTAAAAAAAAAATTATTAGGTTTTTGGATGTTTAGCGTTTTTTACATTCATGTTTATTGTAAAAGGGCCTTCAGAGCCTCATTGTAATCATCTTCTTACGAATGAGCGCAGTCCTCACATCTCTTCTCAGAGATAAGTCGCCACCATTCCAACAAGCTTGTTTTCCGTTGCATTTTACAGTTTCGGCTTATTTCCTTATTGAATAGAAAACCGGTTTTATTGTATCTCTGTTATTCTGTGTTAAGCATCTTTTAATAATCTATATTCATTTCGTTATGCTCATAAAATCTGGATCATAGGACTGGAGATAGATGCCTTCTTTATCATTTTAAATCTATTTCTACAAACAAGACAATAAATTTATAATATACCTTTACCAAGAAATTCATAATGTACCTTTACCAATAGTTACTATTGTTTTTTAATACAATCCATACATGTTTCTGTTAAAAAAAAAGTCATCCTAATTAATCAACTAATTGTTGTAATGTGTCATAAGGGGAAATAATTAGCTTGAGTATACAACATGTATACTAGAGTTGTCAAAAAAAAAAAGCATGGTAACTCTCCAAAATAGAGTGTGTGGTTGGTAAACTAACCCAAAATAATGAAAAGAAAATCATCAAAATATATTTATATGTACTCCTTGCTTCAAGTAAATGTAAATGCATTTTGGTAGTAATAGAAAACTATAATTAAATATTTAAAAAATAAATTAAAATTGTTGTGAAAATATATGTTTTTGTTTTTTATATGAGTATTATCTACCACGCATTCATATTCAGAACAATTTGTATTAATATTGTAAGACTTGACATAATGATATTTAATCTTATATTTTTATAAGATTATTTAATTTTCTATGTTTATTAAAATTAAAGATAATAATTTGAATGGAAATTATATTATTAATAAAAAGAAGTTGAAATGTTACACATTTTTATAAATATTAATTTGGTTGAAAAAAATTATTTTCTCATATTTTGAATATTTAAAAGAGAAAATGAAAAGAGAAAAATCTCCATAATGAATATCCTCATTGAACTAATCCAAGAACACCATGAAACTAACAAACTTAAACAAAGTAACAACTTCTTGTAGATTTGAGATGTGGTTAGAAAGGCACGGGTTCAAGGAGGTTTCTTATCACAAAACTCTTTATTTAAATGTTGGAAATGTTGTAGCCATCTCGGTATTTGTACCCATGATGGAAAATTATGTTGATGTCAAAAGTAGGTTTCTTGCAACACATGGGAACATTGTCGTCTGGTTTCAGAGGCTCCCAATTTAATTCTTTAATTACGTCATTGATCATGGCATTGATATGATTGAGAGCATGTTTTGTTGCTCCAGGATTGTCTTTCATGTAACAAGATATACATGAAGCTTCTTCTCCATGGGCCTTGTCGACCTAGATTCACCATGCCAATATCATCATCCCATTTAAAGTTTAAAGATCAATGGAAATATGGAATACAAATGTCTTGCAATTGATTTTGACAGGGAGTACCTTTTAGCACGGTGTATCACCCCATAATCGAAGGACGGTGCTGGCCCTTGACCAAGTTGTGGGAGATACTTGGTCATATTTGACCATTTTTGGGACTTCGATGCCCTATCAAGGAAGTGCGCAAGACGAAGCAAAGATCACGGGATCTCGGTCCACTTTTGGGCCCCTTTTTAGGGTTTGGGTTAATGTAATGGGAAAGGGATGTCGGCCCATGGGTTTACCCATGATTAGGCCCACTTTTGTATGTATAAATAGATGTCTAGGCAAGGTATAAGAGAGTCGATGGATTAGTGCTAGTAATTATATTTGTGTAATCGGATGTGGATTGTAAATGCTCTATGCATGATTTTAAGAGACTTGCAGAGATAAGTGCAAGTTGTTGTAGGAGGTTGTGAAAGGCTTTGTGTTGAAGTGCAAGGAAGAATGATCTAGCGAGTTGCACAGGTCTTCTGTCCTGTGCGGAGTAAGGATTGTTGAGGCTCTGTGTTGTAACTGCTTGACTGAGATAATAAAGAAGAAGAGTTAGTGGATGTAGCCCCAAGGTGGGAGTGAACCATGTAAATCTGTGTGTGATTCTTTGTGCTTTGATTCAATGTGTTTACTTCTTCTTCTGCTAAGTGCTTTGATATTTGTAAGAATATCTGCTTATGCTTTGTGCTCCTAGATGTGTATGAATGTTAGATCTGATGTGTATGAAGATGCTTAGTGTTGAGCTATTGGATTTGATCTAACTTACTATTGCTAAGTGCTTGAATACTATAGATTAGTGTGAATGTTGTGAAGCTCTGTCTTATAAGCCAATTCGTTATTGAATGTATCTTGAGGAACTAATGGTGTTAAGTGTTCTAGTAAGTTGTATAATCACAGATCTGTGTCCTAGCTAAGGTTGCAGACACCTGAGTCTTGCAACCACCCCTGCCTCTACCTCAGGTGAGACTTCATCTGCTTCTCAGGTGTTGCCGAAAGGGTCGGTAGTTAGAGATTTGTTGGTGCACTCTTGTAGCATTGAACCCTAGGTATGCCCCTGTGCCAACAAATGGTTATATTTTCGGGACTGTGATTGTTGGGAACTGAGAAAGAAAATCTTTGTGCAAAGATTCGATCTAGAAATCGTGAAAGCTCTGTGCGTAGATCTGTTGCCCTAGTACGCAGTGTTCTACTTAACCTGTGAAGCTTTGTGCCAAGAAAGAAAGGTCAGATCTGTAGAAAAGAGGTAAGATCTATAATCTTTGTTCTCTGATAAAGGTAAGAATAGTCAAAAGTTTTTAGATCTAGAAGCTCTGTGCTCTACAAAAGTAAAATAAGTGAATTTTTTTTTAGTATGGATCTAGGTATTTTTGATAGATTATGTCCTATCTTGGAAACTAGGGCTCTGATAGATGATAGAAATTTTGATATGAATAGATCTTATAGATATGTTATACCTATGCATAGAAAGAATGTCTGGACTAACAAGTGGATGCAGGCCTCGAAATAATTTTTTGCAGGCTAGCTACCGTAACCCTAGTGCGCAGTACAAAAGAGGTTGGGGATCATTTAAAAGAAAGAGAGGATTAACCCTATGTTATAGTTGCAGAAGACCGGGGCATCCTGCTAAGGAATGCCCTGGTGGAAGACCTAGTTGTCTCTGTTGCAAATCTTTGGACCACGAAGTATTAGATTTCCTTAGAATGATTGCTAAAATTGAAGGCATGAATATGAAAGAAGAAAACCCTAAGGCAGATCCAAAAATAAAAGAATCCCAGAGAGAATCAGACAAGATGTTACTACAGATACAAGACACCTTGAATGATCACCGACATGTTACATTATCAGAGGTCTTTAACAAGAAAGAATGCATCGAGGTAAGAATAGGAGACTTCGACATTGACTGTGTTCTAGATGAGGAAACACAGGTGAATGTTATGACATAAAGAACTTGGGAAGCTATAGGGAGTCTTGTTATGACCCCTTCACTGAGTGGAATAGGGTCATTAAGAGGGAAACTAGTGAATCTATGTGGAAGGCTCAATCAGATATCTATGAATGCTAATGGAACTTCAACAGAATAAGATTTTGAGATTATCAAATTTATTGAGGACAGCGCCCCATTTACTATGTTACCTAAAATCCTTGGATTGAAAGAGATCAAGCCAGAAAGAAGGAAGAAGAAAAAGTTTTAGAATAGCAGAGACAAGAGTTAAAAGACTTCATGACCAGAAGGATCGTGCAGTTGATTGAAGAACAAGAGAATAGATCGAAGCTATATCACACTAGGAACCCAGATGTCAAAATTATCAGAACACCAGAGGACTCACAGAAGACTGAAGTTTCTATCTCAGATAAATACGAGATGTTATACCTAAACCCTAAGAAAGAACCTCAGTAGCACAAAGTAACTATATCTAAGGAAAATAAGAGCCAGAACGGGAAAAGAACTACTGAGACGAAGCTCACTAGAAAGAAAGCTAGAAAGTTAAGTAAGAAGAAGGCAAAGATTGAAAAGTTGCAGGAGATTCCAGATAGAACATCGCAGAAAGAAAACTTGCAGAATGGGAGATTCACCGAGATATCAGAATAACGACCTATGGAACTTCGCCGCGAAGAATCGATATATCCATTGGACCGATATACCCATTCGACTTCCTCCCCAAACATATAGAAAAGCATTAAAGGATCATCACTAGACCGTTGGACCACACCATAACGAACAGATCAACGTTAATGGAAGATTCATGCCCGTTGCAAGCAGACCATTGCCAAATTTCTTATTTAGTTTGTCGCACCATGCATGAAGAACACTTTTTCCAACTGAGAATTAGAATCTCATCAAATAGTAGTTGTATACAGTGGTCATTGTGATCTGGTTGGTCATCCTAGTACAGTATCTGAGATCATTTTGAACCCCAACTAATTTTTCTTTCCGAGCGCGTATATCCGATGAATTTAGAGTAGCCGGAGAATCTGCAAGAGAGGTACTCGCTAGCCTTAGAACCGAAAGATTCATGTCGAAACGATGGTTTTCTACAGGTTTACATGCATCATCGACGAGAGGAGTGCAAGCCTCCCTGTCGACTGCTCCAGCAAGAACATCCCTAGCCGGTGTAGAACGTAGAACCAAACATAAATATGATATGGCCAATGTGAGGTTGGTTCCATCCATGCTACCTTCTTACATACCACCTCTGAGCAGTGCGATCAATAGAGATAGCATGACTAGAGACTTCGAGTACACTCTAGTCACTGTGTACCTGCCGAAAGGGGTACGCGCAGTCTGTGCAGATCAAGACAAGATTGCAGCATTGAATTTTAGTGACTTCAACCTGGGGGATCGTAAAGTCTACAACACACTTTCCCCGTACAAGTACCTAACCAAAACCAAGGGAAAAAACTCGAAGATCGTCCCCCAGCAATGGACTATGAACCTCGTGCAGTCCACTCTGTTGAACGCCATGAAGATCCCACATTTCAAACATCACTAAGAAGTCAATGCCTATGTTAAGATACTCCTGGCGAGCTACCATGAAGGATACCTATGGTTGAACCGCCGCATCACAGTTGATCCAACGTTGATCAATAGGATCACAGGTCTTAGCATGCAGGGCCCTGATCCCCATGACTACTATCCTGGAAAGACCGCAGACCGCGCTCTTTCTCGAAAGATCAAAGAAGATTATAGCAATGTTTATAAAGGAGCGTGAGGCTACAAGGTAGCCTCTATTCAAAGCGGCGCAGTGCACCTTACATATCAGTTGATCGCAGGGAAGCTCGTTCGCAAGAATCGACCCACGCAAGTATCCAACTTTGTAGTTGACCTCGCAAGAAAGTGCACAGAGGAACTACAGATGAACTGAGTGAAGTACTTGGTGAATCAACTAGAGATCGACTGCAGAGAAGCCCAGGATCAGGGGAATGAATTCCATTTTAGCTGGCTCTTGATAATTATAGCTTTCATTGCATGGGAGCTACTGGAAGATGCAACCTTCCCGGACCTCGACCGTTTTGAGCCCTTATCCACGGAGTTCAGTACCTTATGGTACTCAAATGATATGAGCAAACAATGGAAATCCAATGCCGTATTGCACGCCTACTACAATCAATTGAAGCGCGCCATCCAGTCCGAGCCTCGAATACCCCTGAATACCCTCTTCAAGTTCAAGCCCTTAATGAAGTTCAGCGCGGACTGCCACTTCATTTACATAACATCACGCATTGATGAGAACAAAGAGCAGTTACATTCTTCTTATAAGTTGACAAAAGAAGACCTGGAGGAAATCACCAAGGAATGGTCAACATACCTCCTTGTTTCACCAGACCCTGCAGAATTGTCCTCCATCGACAACCCAGAAGCTGTGCAGGATACACCTTGGCCCAGTAAGACGAAGAAAACAACAAAGACGAACTTGAAGAATGAGGAAATACAGGATATAGATAACATATCTGTAAGGACCACATCCATTACACCTGAGCAAGAAGGTAATGATGAAGAAGTCTAACAGAGTCCAAAAGACAAAGAGGAATCATCGAAGAAAAGGAAGGTTTCAGCTCTGAAACCTTCCTCCTGAAAGAAACCTAGAACCCCTGTAAGAAAGATGAAGACCATGCTCACCCCAGATGACTTCAGTTTCCTCCTCGCCACTATGAACGAAGCTATAGAAGAAATAAAAGAAAATAAGGAAGCCAAGAAAAAGGCAATGTCCAACCGAATTGAGAGAGAGCTCCAAGGAGTGCAGTAGGCACTTTGGTCTAGCCGTGCAATCTCCACTGTGCCCCTGCCATAAGGAACAACATAAGAGGGAGATGAACCAGTTTAACTCCATAAGATTGCTGCCACAATCGAAGCATGCCTTCGAAAAACACAGGAAGAAACCATGAAGTCCACCCAAGCCTTAAAGAAAGCACAGGAGGAAATCATCGAGCAATGTCGAGCTGCGCAACAAGAGAGGGACGCTCT
Source organism: Picea engelmannii (assembly GCA_009831015.1). NCBI lineage: Eukaryota > Viridiplantae > Streptophyta > Pinopsida > Pinales > Pinaceae > Picea > Picea engelmannii. The sequence continues at coordinate 43,748 of ML831721.1, read as the reverse complement.
CCAAGAAAAAATGGAAGAAGACAGAGTGAAGATCCAAAAAGAAAAGGAGCAGCTACTCATGAAGCAGATCAAGATCGAAGAAGAAGTCAATAGATCATTTTTCTCTGTGACCGGCTTAGAGAAAAAAGAAAAAGAACCCTTAGAACGCCAAGTGATGAAGCTTGCTGAAGTTATTCAACAAATTCAACAAAGAGTCATAGAATTAGATCTTTAGACCATACCAAGTACCCTGGAAGAAGAGAGCGACCAGTGAGAAATGACTTCCTGGAGCACAGTAGAAAGGATTAAAGAACTCACTGAGGAATGCAAACAATTAAGTAGCAGAAGTGTGCAGATACATGAGAACTTAACCGAGAATCCTGAATTGCACAAATTGGAGTCGCAGTTCCAGGAGGCAAAGCATGAATCCGAAAAGATATAGGTGCATCTGAAGGCCCTATCACCCATAAAGAAAATGAAACAGTCTTCCAAGTAGTGCATAGCACGACAACAGATCCATATAATCCAAAGCAAGGTAATGGAAGTAACTCAACAACTTCAACCTTTGCAGGATAAGGCATGTTAGCTATTTATAGAGATCGAGAACTAAGGAATAGAGCTGGAACAGGTCGTGAATTCAGCAAAGCAACACCTAGAAGGGCTCGTGAATTTCACACTCATCCAGGAGTTCGCTGAGAAAGAAGCAGTTGCAATGCAGCAGGTCGAAGCAGCTCAAGCCAAGATTAAGGCGTTCGGAGAAGAATTTATCAGACCTGAGTGACTCGGGACGAGTCACGGGTGAGTGTTGGGGGCCTATTGGCCCTTGACCAAGTTGTGGGAGATACTTGGTCATATTTGACCATTTTGTGGACTTCGATGCCCTATCAAAGGAAGTGTGCAAGACGAAGCAGAGATCACGGGATCTCGGTCCACTTTTGGTCCCCTTTTTAGGGTTTGGGTTAATGTAATGGGAAAGGGATGTCATTCTGTGGGTTTACCCATGCTTAGGCCCACTTTTGTATGTCTAAATAAATGTCTAGGAAAGGTAGAAGAGATCCGATGGATTAGTTCTAGTAATTAGATCTGTGTGATCAGATGTGGATTGTAAATGCTCTGTGCATTATTGTAAGAGACTTGCAGAGATAAGTGCAAGTTGTTGTAGGAGGTTGTGAAAGGCTTTGTGTTGAAGCGTAAGGAAGAATGATCTAGTGATCTGCGCAAATCTTTTGTCCTGTGCAGAGTGAGGATTGTTGAGGCTCTGTGCTATAACTGCTTGACCGAGATAATAAAGAAGAAGAGTTGGTGGACGTAGCCCCAGGGTGGGGATGAACCACGTAAATCTGTGTGTGATGCTTTATGCTTTGATTCAATTTGTTTACTTCTTATTTTTCTAAGTGCTTTCATATTTGTAGGAAGATATGCTTATGCTTTGTGCTCCTAGATGTGTATGAATGTTAGATATGATGTGTATGAATATTCTTACTACCGATCTACTGGATTTGATCTAGCTTATTGTTGTTAAGTGCTTGAATACTATAGATTAGTGTGAATTCTGCGAAGCTCTGTCTTATAAGTGAATTGGTTATTGAATGTATCTTGAGGAACTAACGATGCTAAGTGTTCTAGTAAGATGTATAATCATAGATCTGTGTCCTAGCTAAGGTTGCAGACACCTGAGTCTTGCAACCACCCCTGCCTCTACCTCGAGTGAGTCTTCATCTGCTTTGCAGGTGTTGCCGAAAGGGCCGGTAGTGATCTGGATTTTATGAGTAGAACTAAATGAGTACAGATTATTAACAGGTGCTTAACACAAAATAAAATAGATACAATAAAACCGGTTTTCTATTCAATAACGAAATAAGATGAAACTGTAAAATGCAGTGGAAACAAGCTTGTTGGAATGGTGGCGGCTTATCTCTGAGAAGAGATGTGACGACAATGTGCATTCACCAAAAGAAGGTTATAATGAGGCTCTGAAGGAATTTATACAATAAGAAAGAATGAAAAAAACCCTAGACATCCAAAAACCTAACTCTAGGAGATGAAGCGCCAAAAGTCATGTGGGCCCCGTTTGGGTAAGTCAGTACATCAACTTCCTGGGGTCGTAACTTTTGCATACTATCTTAGTTTTAGCCGTGTGATAGCCCATTGGAAAGGTATCATCGAGGAGATTAATTTTGTTGGCTCAATCATACATTTGGATATCATTGAGGAGATCCATACTGAAAAACCTTCATTTGGGCCCTCAAAATGGCCCCAAAAGTTAAAACTGCTAAAAATAGTAAATTGCCAAAATTGTCAGAAAACTGTTTTGAGCCAGTTGGAAAAGGTGGGTGGCCACCAATATCCATATGGATCAATTCTACCTCCTTAGGAAGAAATGGTCTCCATTGCGTTCAGGTCCCCCATTAGATGAGGGAATTTCTGCTGACTTTGGCCCGGGGTGAGCCACTTGCCTTGGTGCAAGAGTTGCCCTTCTTTGACGACTCGATAAAGCTAGATCCTTTGTTGTCGAGTGCCCTTGATCTATCTATCCACAATATAATCATTAGATTCTTGTTGTATGCAGTTGGGGTTGAGCTCTGTTGGTTTCAGATGTTTTGCTACTTCTAAGGTGTCCAATAATGGTGGGAAATAAGGGTGAAGGAGATCCACGTTGAACACTGGGTGTAGGCCAAGGAAAGGAGGAATGTTGAGCTCAAAAGCATTATCCCCCATGGCCTTGGTGATAGTGTACGGTCCATAATGGAGTGGGCGAAGCTTCCAATGGGGTCCTGTAAGGCATTCTTTCTGGAAGTGCAACCAAACTTTGTCACCCACCTGAAACTTATGCGGCACCCGATGTTGATCATGGTGTTGTTTGTACTTGTCATTGGACTTATGTAGGATATCCTAAACCTGTTGGCGAATGTGTTGGATCCACTCAATGAACCGGGTGGCTTTGTCAGCTTCAGTTGGAGCAGGAGATGAGTCAGTCGAGGTGACCGCAAGGGGAAGTGAAACATCTATGGGGCCCAATGGTTGGAATCCCAACCCCACTTGAAAGGGGCTATGGCTGGTTGAGCTATGTAAGGCTCAGTTGTAGCTATGTTGGACATAGGGAAGGCTCTCATCCCATGTGTGAGGGTGCTTTGAATTATACATGTGAAGGATATGCAGAATCATTCGATTTACAACCTCGGTTTGGCCATCTGTCTGGGGGTGGAAGGTCGTGGATTTGGTGAGCTTGGTGTCTAGCAGTGACCAGAGGCTCGACCAGAATGTGCTGAGAAATCGACTATCCCAATCTGAGACAATGGTTTGTGGGATTCCAAAATGTACCCAGACTTGTTCAAAGAATATCTTAGCAGTGGCCTCTGTTGTGATGCTCTTCTTGCAAGAAACCAGAATCGCCATCTTAGAAAAGTGATCAACAACCCAAAAAACACAGTCATTTCCCCGCTTGGTGGATGAGAGGCCTGACATGTAGTCCATTGAGATGGATTCCCATGGCCTATCAGGAGTAGGAAGAGGGGTTTACATGCCCTGTTTCTTAGTGTTCGGTTTGGAAATAGCGTAGGCAGTGCAAGACCTAATATACTTATCGACCTTCTGTCAAAGTTTCAGCCAGTAGAAATGTTTATGTAGCATCACCACTGTCTTTTCGACGTCGAAGTGTCCTGCCACCTGACTATAGTGGGCTTCCTATATCATCTTCACTCATTCACTTGATGGAACACAGATATGGCCCAGACAACACAACAACCCATCCTAAAGATGGAAATTATCGACAACTGCATTTGCACCCAAAATTTGGTAGGTGGTGGCTAAGTCAAGGTCTGTCTCATAGAGTTGGGGCCATCCAGATGTCTCATGGCCGCAAGAGTCTAGCACTGTGGTGAGTGACACGAATGGCGGTCTGCTGAGGCAATCTGCGACACGATTGGTGCTTCCTGTTTTATACTTGATGTTGAGGTGGAATTGCTGGAAGTATATGGACCACTTTTGATGGTGATCATTTTGCAATTTTCCCTGTGTCTGCATGAACTGTAGTGGCTTATGATCAGTGTGGATGACTGTCTCCTTCCCAAGAATGTAATGTCTCCACTGGAGGCATGCTTTCACAATGGAGTACATTTATTTGTCATAAGTAGGGTACTTACGGACAATATCTGGCAGTGTCTCACAATGATAGGCCACGGGGTGGTCGTGCTGAGTGAGAATGGTGCCCACAACATAGCCTGAAGCATTTGTCTTGGTATCAAAGGGATGTTGTAGGTCTGGTAGTGAAAGTACTGGGGCTGAGCACAAGCGCTACTTCAAATCATTGAACGTTTGTTGTTGGGACCGACCCCACACAAATTGTTCCTTACCACCACCCCTGTTTATTTGGTTGAGGGCCCATGCAATATGGGAGAAACCCAACATGAACCTGCAGTAGAAATTAGCAAGTCCCAAGAATCTCTGAAGCTCAGTGAGTGTTTTTGGGGCTGGCCAGTCATGGATAACTTGGATCTTGGATGGATCCACATGTATGCCATGTTGATCAATGATGTATCCTAGGTAATGGACCCTGTCTATTATGAAGGAGCATTTTTCCAGGTTGGCCTATAGTTTGTGTTGTTGCAAGGTGTGCAGAACCTGCTGAATATGATGCAAGTGTTCGGCCCAAGTCTTGTTGTAAATTAGAATGTCATCCAAATACACCACTACAAAAGTATTGGTGAATGGTCACATGATATCATCCATCATCCTCATGGAAGTGGCTGGAGCATTTGTCAAACCAAAGGGCATGACCAACCTTTCAAAAAATCCTTCCTTTGACTTGAAGGTGGTCTTCCATACATCTGTATGTTCTATCGAGACCTGGTGGTAGCCAGACTTCATATCAATTTTACTGAAGTATTTGGCCCCTGTGAGTTGATCAATGAGGTCATCGATTCAGGGAATCGGGTACCGGTTTCTGACAGTGATTTTATTCAGAGCCCGGTAATCAATACAGAGTTGTCAGGTTCCATCTTTCTTTTGTACCATCATGATTGGGCTCCTGCAAGGTGATAAGATGGGGAGGATGTGCCCCTTGTGGAGCAGTTCTTGGATCTGTCACTTGATCTCCTCATTCTCTAACAAAGAGAGACAATAGACTGGCCCATTGGGTAGCGATGTGTCGGGGGTCAGATCGATGGGGTGCTTGACTTGACAGTGCAGAGGTACCCCTATAGATGAGGAGAAGATATCCGAGTATCCTTCCATGACCTTATCTACTTTCTTCTACTGTGTGGAAAGGTCAGCCACAGAGACCCTGGATGTGGCTATGATCTTTCGCTTATTCTGAGAGAGAATTATGAAGAAGAAAAACTTCCTCATCTGAGAGATGACCTTCCTGCATTGCTTAGCAGAGATCAAGGAAATAGCACTAGGTGGGACTGCCTCGGGTATCCTGTACAATTTCCTGTTCAAAGTAATAATAACACTACGAGGCCTAGACTCATATACAACATGAAATTTCCTTAAATAAGGTTGGCCCAAAATAACATCACAAACTTCGAGAGGAGAAACATCACACAGTACCTCATCTTTGAAGGGCTTGATGTTGTACGACAGTCGAAACTATTGGCTGACGCGGAGATCGATTCCTTGGTGAATCCATCCAATGGTTTAGGGTTGTGGGTGCAAAGTTGTTGGCAGGGCCAACCACTTGATGATCTCTCCTAAGATGAGGTTCTTCTGGCTACAACTATCAACGATGAAGTGCAATGGGGTGCCTTTTACCCACATCTGTGAATGGAAGAGGCGTTCTCCTTCTTCTGGCTCATCTGGTTCACCAAGCTGGAGCTTGGTGGTAGAAATGGTGGCACTGGGTTCCATGTCAATGATCCATCTTCTCCTTTCTGGTTCTGTCTCGGAGTCAGAATCTGCATCTGATTCAGAGGCTTTCACTTTGGCCACCAATGACTACTTTGAGCGACAGTCAGCAGTGTTATGCCAAAGGTTCTTATGGAAGTCGCACCACTTCCCAGTATCTTTCTTTGTCTTTTCAGTGTCCTTCTTTGCTTGTAGCTTGTACTGGTTGTCCTGATACTTTCCATATTTTCTCTATCCTTTGTTTGGTGGGTTGGGGTTGCCCTTTCCCGGCTTTTGTTGTGTGGGGTTCCCAAGCCCAAATTGTCGCATCTTTTGTTTGAGCTTCTGCTTGATTTTGACGGCATATCGGTAGGCCGCGCTCAAGGATGAGATGTACATAAATTCCATTTCAGTATGGGTGTATCTATGCAGACAACCACGATACTTGAGTGCCAAATGTCACTTTGAATATTTTATACCCAACTTGGTGCGCAAGGTATGGAAGATATTTGTGAAATATGGCACTACTTGGTCTCTTTCTTGCCGCAGTGTGGTCCATTTGGTATACAGGTCATCATAACTTCCGACAGGGTAGTATTGTTCCTTAATAGAATCTCTAAAGGATTCCCAAGTGGTCTTGACTAAAAGTAATGAGGTTTCCTCTATTTCCTTTTTCTCATAGAAAGTTTCCCACCAATCTTTGACATGGGGAATGACTTTGAGGAGCGCAAAAGTAATATTTTGTCTATTCAAAAATTTATGAATAGAAAAATACCCTTCTAGTAGATTCAAACACTTGTCTACAACATCTGTGTCTATCTGACCTTCAAGTATAGGAATATCAAAGTTTATTTGTACCTTGAAGGGGGCGACGCCTCTGTTCGAAGAAGATGTGTCGCCCGTTGGTAGTCGCCGAAGGATTTGTGTAAAACTATCCATCATCTTGTTCCTCTGTTGTGTGAGGGCTTCCTCAATAAAAAGTTTGAAAGGATCTCTTGTCCCATCATCTTTCTTATCTCCTTCCATGGGAGGTCGCTTGGGTGTGCGAGAGCTTCTGTCCTCAAGAGAAACAATCTCAAGACCCAACTCTTTGTACTCCGACCTCATCGGGGACATGCATTAAGACGACAAGGAGCAGACTTCTCTGATACCACTGATCCGGATTTTTTGAGAAGAACTAAATGAATACAGATTATTAATAGGTGCTTAAAACAAAATAACAGAGATACAATAAAACTAGTTTTCTATTCAATAACAAAATAAGTTGAAACTGTAAAATGCGACAGAAACAAGCTTGCTAGAATGGTGGCGGCTTATCTCTGAGAAGAGATGTGACAACAGCGCGCATTTTCTAGAAGAAGGTTACAATGAGGTTCTAAAGGCCTTTTTACAATAATCAAGGATTCCAAAAACCCTAGACATCCAAAAACCTAACCCTAGGAGATGAAGCGCCAAAAGTCATGTGGGCCCTGTTTGGGTAAGTTAGTACATCAACTTCCCGGGGTTGTAAGTTTTGCATACGATCTCCGTTTTAGGCGTGTGATAGCCCATTTGAAAGGCATCATCAAGGAGATTCATTTTTGGGGACCAATCATGCCTTTATCTATCATTTAGGAGATAAATACCAAAAAAACTTCATTTAGGTCCTCAAAATGGCCCCGGAAGTTAAAACTGCTAAAAATAGTAAATTGCCAAAATTGTCAGAAAATTGTTTTGAGCCAGTTGGAAAAGGTGGGTGGCCACTGATATCCATATGGATTAGGTAGTTATATCTTTGTTGGTGTGATCTTGTATCATTGTGTTGGATCATGTTGTCATTGATGCCAATGGTTTGTCATTGATGCCAATGGTTTGATTACTTGGGAGATTGTTGGATCATATGTCATTGATGTAAATGGTTTGGTTTGATTGATGTCATTGGTTGATGTCAAGTAAT
>ML831720.1:72474-94799 GCA_009831015.1 Picea engelmannii | reverse complement strand
TTCAACAGTCTCGACAAGTCTGGAAAATGCAGAGTTGCTAGGAAAGGTAGTCTAGGTTGTGGCAAATTAAAATGAAAAGAAGGGCTTGGATTTTGGCTGGCACCAGTTTTCTAGGAAAATTTTGGCTGTTGGATAGGGTTTTGGTAGAAACCGTGGTGGCCCTGTCTAGAAAAAGGAGTTTTCATTTGATTCTACATCGTTGGTTGATTCTCGTAGTTGGATGACATGTTGATATAGATTTTATGATCAGAATGAAATGAATATAGATTATTAAAATATTCTTAACAAAAAATAACAGAGATACAATAAAACTGGTTTTCTATTCAATAAGGAAATAAGTTGAAACTATAAAATGCAGTGAAAAAAAAGCTTGTTGGAATGGTGGCGGCTTATCTTTGAGAAGATATGTGAAGTCTGCGCTTATTCACAAGAAGATGGTTACAATGAGGCTCTAAAGGCCTTTTACAATAAATAGCAATGTCAAAAACCCTAGACATCCAAGAACCTAACCCTAGGAGATGAAGCACCAAAAGTCATGTGGGCCTCGTTTGGGTAAGTTAGTACATCAACTTCTCAGGGTTGTAAATTTTGCATACGATCTTCGTTTTAGGCGCATGATAGCCCATTGGAAAGGTCTAAACGAGAAGAAAAATTTTGAACTGGCCCAAGGCAAATACTATAGCAATTCCCTGGGCCTCAAATACCCAAAAACGGTGTTTAGGGCCTCAAAACGGCCCTGGAAGTTTGGAACCCGAAAAACTGCCAAAAAACTACCAAGGTGGAAAATTGTTTTTCAAGCCAGAGGAATAGGTGGGTGGCCACCAATATCCACCTGGATCAATCCTCCCTCCTTAGGAAGCAATGGTCTCTATTGCGTTGATTTCCCCCATCAGATGAGAAAATTTTCGAGTGAGCCACTTGCCTTGGTGTAGGAGATGCCCTTCTTTGACGACTTGATAAAGTTGGATCCTTTGTTGTCGAGTGATATTGTCATAGAGGGGAAGAATTAGGGTTCAATGCTTCAGCAACTCACCAACAAAACCCTAACTACCGGCTCTTTCGGCAACACCTGCGAAGGAGATGAAGTCTCACCCGAGGTAGAGGCATGGGTGGTTGCAGGACTCCAGTGTTTGCAACCTTAGCTGGGACACAGATCTGTGAGTATAGCACCTTAATAGAGCACTTAGAAGCTATATTTCATTAGTATTTAGCTTGTATTTATAGCATAGATAAGCCCTAACAACATATTAGCACAATATTCACCCAGATCTAATATTCAAGCAAAAAGCACATAAACATAGATCTGATCTAGCATCCATTCATACTAAGATATCATATCATATTCATCTAGCATACATGATTACACTAAGCATAATCATATGAAAAATAAAACAACCATAATGCACAAAACAACCACAACACATGATATATGTGGTTCACCCCCAGCTCGAGGCTACGTCCACCAACTCTTCTTATCTTTATTATCTTTTGTCAATCTTGTACATGCACAAAGACACAAGATCCTACTCCGCATAGGACAGGAGATATGTCCATACTTCACTATATCCTCCTTCCCTGAGCTAGGTTATAGCACAGAGACTTTTCACAGTCTGCACATAAGATTCTTACAATCACTTGCACTTATCTCTGCAAGTTCTCAACACAACATGCACAAAGCATCATAACCATTCGCACTTGGCTTACATTATAATTTTCTAACCTTTCTAGGTCCCTTTCTTACATCACCTAGACATCAATTTATACATTACGAAAGGTCCTAAGCATGGGTAAAATCCATGGGCCGACATCCCCATACCTGTTACATAATCCCAAAAAACAAAAATCCCTAAACAAGGGGTCGAGATCCCGCGATGTCCTCTTCGACTTGCGCTCTACCTTCAATAACCTGTCAAAGTCCCAAAATAGGTCAAACCTGACCAAGGATATCCAAAACTTGGTCAAGGGCCAACAAGTTCCCTTGATCTGTGTGTCCATAATCTGATCACTGGATGCTTGTTTCATGCAGTCAGGGTTGAGCTCTATTGGTGTCAAATGCTCTGCTATCTTTGATGTGTCCAATAATGGTGGGGAATATGGTCGAAGGAGAGCCACATTGAATACCGGATGCAGAACAAGGAAGGGGGGAATGTTGAGCTCAAAAGAATTGCCACCCACATCCTTGGTTATGGTTTATGACCCATAATGGAGTGGGAGAAGCTTACGATGGGGCCTTGTGAGGCACTCTTTTTGGAAATGCAACCAAAATTTGTCACCCACCTGAAACTTATGTGGCACCTGATGTTGACCATGGTGCTACTTGTACTTGGCATTAGAATTCTATAGAATATCCTGAACCTGTTGGAGGATGTGATGGATCCTATCAATGAATTGGGTGTCTTTGTTAGCTTCTGGTGGAGCAGGGGATGATTCAGCTGAGGTGGTCGCTAGGGGTAGTGCAACATCCATGGGGCCAAATCATTGGAATCCCAACCCCACCTGAAAGGGGTTGTGTCTAGTTGAGCTATGCAGGGCTATGTTGGAAATAGGGAAGACTCTCATCCCATGTGCGGGGATTTTTTGAATTGTACATGCACATGATATGTACGACCATCTGAATGACGACCTCATTTTGGCCGTCTGTCTGGGGATGGAAGGCAGTGGATTTGGTGAGCTTTGTATCCAGCAGTGACTAGAGACTCGACCATAATGAGATGAGGAACCAACTGTCACGGTCCGAGATAATGGTTGTGGGATCCCAAAATGTACCCATACTCATTCAAATAAGATCTCGACAGTTGCTTCTACTGTGATGTTCTTATTGTAGATGGCTAGAATAACCATCTTGAAAAAGCGATCAACAACCAAAAAAACACAGTCATTTCCCCTCTTGGTAGACAGGAGGCCCGACATGTAGTCTATTGAGATGGATTCCCAAGGCTTGTTAGGAGTAGGTAGAGGGGTCTACAGGCCATGTTTCTTAGTGGTCGGTTTGGAAATAATGCAGGCGGTGCAGGACCTGATATACTTTCTAACATACTGTCGAAGTTTCAGCCAGTAGAAATAATTTTGCAGCACTGCCATTGTCTTTTCGACGCCAAAGTGTCCTGCCACCTGACTATAGTGAGCTTCCCAAATCAAATTTGTGTGCTCTCTTTATGGAATGCAGAGATGGACTAGATGACACAACAACCCATATTGAAGATGGAAATTAGAGACCACTAAGTTGGCACCCAACATTTGGTACGTAGTGAAGAAGTCAAGGTCTGTCTCGTAGAGGTGGGGCCATCTGGAGGTCTTGTGGCTACAAGATTCTAGCACCGTTGTGAGTGTCGCGAATGGAGGTCGGATGAGGCAGTTAGAAAATCAATTGGTACTTCTTATTTTATACTTGATGTTGAGGTGGAACTGTTATAAGTATGTTGACCACTTCTGATGGTGGTCATTCTACAATTTTCCTTGGGTCTGCATGAACTGTAGTGGCTTGTGATCAATGTGGATGAATGTCTCCTTCCCAAGAATGTAATGTCTCCACTAGCGGTAGGATTTCACAATGGAGTAGATTTATTTTTATAAGTAGGGTGCTTACGGATAACATATGAGAGTGTATCACTATGATATGACATGGGGTGGTCGTGTTGAGTGAGAACGATGCCCACAACATAGTCTGAAGCATCTGTCTTGATCTCAAAGGGATGTTGCAGGTCTGGTAATGAAACTATCATGGATGAGCACAAACACTTCTTCCAGTCATCGAAGGCTTGTTGTTGGGATAGGCCCCACACAAATTTTTCCTTACCACCACCCCTGGTTACTTGGCTAAGGGCCCATGCGATATCAAAGAATCCCAGCATGAACCTGTGATAGAAATTGGCAAGGCCCAAAAAGCTCTGAAGTTCAGTGAGTGTGGTTGGGGCTGGCCAGTCACGGATGACCTAGATATTGGCTAGATCCACATGCACACCATGTTGATCAATGATGTATCCTAAGTAATGGACCATGTCCATGCCGAAGGATCATTTTTCCAAGTTTGCATATAGTTTGTGTTGTCGCAGGGTCTGCAAAACCTGTTGAATATGTTGCAAGTGTTCTGCCCATGTATTGTTGTATATGAGGATGTCATACAGATACACCACTACAAAATTATTGGTGAAAGGTTGTAGGATATCGTCCATCATCCTCATAAAATTTGTTGGAGAATTTTTCAAACCAAAGGGCATTACCAACCATTCAAAAATACCTTATTTTGACTTGAAGGAAATATTCCATACATCTATCTATTCTATTGGGACCTATTGGTAGCCAGACTTCAAATCAATATCACTGAAGTATTTCGCCCCCATGAGCTAATCAAGGAGGTAGTCGATTTGGGGAATTAGGTACCAGTTTCCGACTGTGATTTTATTCGGGGCCCGGTCATCAATGCAGAGTCGCCAAATCTCGTATTTATTCAGCACCAACACGATTGGGATCTCGCAAGGCGATGAGTTGGGATGGATGTGCCCCTTGTGGAGAATTTCTTGGAGCTGGTTCTTGATATCATTTTTTTCTAACTGAGAGCGGTAGTAGACTGGACCATTGGGTAGTAGTGCATCTGGGGTCAGGTCGATGGGATGCTTGACCTGGTAGTGCAGAGGTACCCTGGTAGGAGAGGATAAGATTATATGAGTACTCTTCCATGACCTTATCCATTTGATTCTATTATGTGGAGAGATCATTTGCAGAGGCCCTAGATGTGGTTGTGATCTTTCGCTCACTCTGAGAGGGAATCATGAAGAAGACAAATTTCCCAGTATGAGAGATGGCCTTCCTGCATTGATTGGCAAAGATCAAGGAAATAGCACTAGGAGGGACTTTCTAGGGTATCCTGTATAATTTCTTGTTCAAATTATTAATAACACTACGAGGCCTAGACTCATATACAGCATGACGTTTCCATAAATAAGGTTTTCTCAAAAGAACATTAAAACCTTTGAGAGAAGAAATATCACACAATACCTCATCTTTGAAGGGCTTGATGTCGTATGACAGTCAACATTGTTGGTTGACGTAGAGATCGCTTCCTTGGAGGATCCATCCAATGGTGTAGGGTTGTGGGTGTGACATTGTCAACAGGGCCAACCACTTGATGACCTCTCCTGAGATGAGGTTATTTTGGCTACCGCTATCAACAATGAAGTGTAGAGGGGTGAATTTTACCCACATCTGTGAATGGAAGAGGTGCTCTCCTTATTCTTGCTCATCTGGTTCACTAAGATAGAGCTTTGTGGTAGAAATGGTGGCACTGGGTTCCACGTCAATGATGCATCTTCCCCTTTTTGGTTCTGAATTAGAGTCAGAACCTACATCTGATTCAAAGGCTTTCACTTCAGCCACTAGCGACTGCTTTGAGTGGCACTCTGCAGTGTTATTCCAAGGGCTCTTATGGAAGTCACACCACTTCCCAATATCTTTCTTTGTATTTCCAGTGTCCTTTGCTTGTGGCTTGGACTAGTTTATCTGATACTCTCCATATTTGATATGTCCTTTGTTCTATGGGTTGGGGCCTCCCTTTCCTGGATTTTGCTGTGAGGGGTTCTTAGGCCCAAATTGTCACGTCTTTTGTTTGATCTTCTGCTCAATTTTGACGGCATATCGGTAGGCCGCGCCCAAGGAAGATATGTCCAAAATTTCCATTTCGATCTGGATGTATCTATGAAAAGCACTGCAATACTTGAGCACCTGATGTCACTCTGAATCTTTGATACCCATCTTGGTGTGCAAGGTATGGAAGATATTTGTGAACTCTGTCACTGCTTGGTCTCTTTCTTGGAGCAGTGTGGTTCATTTGGTATACAAGTCATCATAACTTCTGAAAAGGTAGTATTGTTCCTTAATGACATCCCCTAAGGATTCCCAGGTGTCCATTACTATAAATAATGAGGGTTCCTCTGTTTCCTTTTGCTCACATAAATTTTCCCACCAATATTTGACACGGGGTAAGGCTTTGAGGAGCACAAAAGTAATATTTTCTCTATTTGAAAAGTTATGGACAGAAAAATACCCTTCTAGTAGATTCAATGACTTGTCTACAACATCTACGTCTATATGAACTTCAAATATAGGAATATCAAAGTTGATTTGTACCTTGAAGGGGGCGGTGCCTCCGATCGAGGAAGATGTGTCGCCTGTTGGTAGCCACCGAAAGATTTGTGTGAAACTATCCATCATCTCATTCCTCTGTTGTATGAGGGATTCCTCAAGAAACATTTTGAAAGGATATCATGTCCCATCATATTTGTTTTCTCTTGCAATGAGAGGTATCTTGGGCATGCGAGATATTTTGTCCTCAAGAGAAACAATCTCGAGACCCAATTCTTTGTACCCTGACCTCGTTGGGGACATGCATTAAGACAACAAGGAGCAGACCGCTCTGATACAACTGATCTGGATTTTATGAGAAGAATGAAATGAATACATATTATTAAAATATTCTCAACAAAAAATAATAGAGATACAGTAAAATTGGTTTTCTATTCAATAAGGAAATAAGCTGAAACTGTAAAATGCAGCGGAAAACAAGCTTGTTGGAATGGTGGTGGCTTATCTCTGAGAAGAGATGTGATGGTTGTGCTCATTTGCAAGAATATGGTTACAATGAGGCTCTGAAGGAATTTTACCATAAACATGAATGTAAAAAACCCTAGACATCCAAAAATCTAACCCTAGGAGATGAAGTGCCAAAAGTCATGTGGGTCATGTTTGGCTAAGTTAGTACATCAACTTTCTCGGGTCGTAACTTTTGCATATGATCTCCATTTTAGGTGCATGATAGCCCGTTGGTAAGTTCTAACTGAGAAGACAAATTTTTGACTGACCCATGGTAGTGAATTTAGCAGTCATGTGGGCCCCAAATCCCCAAAATACGTCGTTTAGGGCCTCAAAATACCTCGAAAGTTTGGAACCCAAAAAACTGTCGAAAAACTGCCAAGGTGGAAAATCGTTTTTAGAGCCAATGGAATAGATGGGTGGCCACCATAATCCACCTAGATCAATCCTCCCTCCTTAGGAGGAAATGGTATACATTCATTGAGTTCCCCCATAAGATGAATAAATTTTTGTTAAAGTTGGCCTCAAGTGAGCCACTTTCCTTGGTGCAGGAGTTGCCCTTCTTTGACGACTCGATAAAGTTGGATCCTTTGTTGTCGAGTACCCTTGATCTATGTGTCCACAATATTATCATTGGATTCCTATTGCATGAAGTCAGGGCTGAGCTCTGTTGGTGTCAACTTCTCTGTTATCTCTGAGGTGTCCAATAATGGTGGGAAATATGGCCAAAGGAGATCCATGTTGAAGACTGGATGCAAACCAAGGAAGGGGGGAATGTTGAGCTCAAAATCATTGTCACCCATAGCATTGGTTATGGTGTATGACCTATAACGGAGTGGGCGAAGCTTCCAATGGGGCCCTGTAAGGTGTTCTTTCTGCAAATTCAACCAAACTTTGTTGCCCACATGAAACTTATGTGGCACCCGATGTTGATCATGGTGTTGCTTGTACTTGGCATTAGACTTCTGTAGAATATCTTGAACTTGTTGGCGGATGTACTAGATCTGCTCAATGAAATGGGTGGCTTTTTCATTTTCTAGTGGATTAAGGGACAAGTCGACTGAGGTGGTCGCTAGGGGTAGTGCAACATCCATGGGGCCAATCCTAACCCCACCTGAAAGGGGTTATGGCCAATTGAGCTATGTTGGGATCGGTTGTAGATATGCTAGACATAGGGAAGACTCTCATCCCATGTGCGGGGGTGTTTTGAATTATACATGCGCAGGATATGTACAACCATCCGATTGACGACCTCAGTTTGGCCATCTTTCTGGGGGTGGAAGGCAGTGGATTTGGTGAGATTGGTATCCAGAAATGACCAAAGGCTCAACCAGAATGAGATGAGGAACCGACTATCAAGGTATGAGATAATGGTTTGTGGGATCCCAAAATGTACCTATTGGGCATAGGCCCATTTTGGGGAAAAAGTAACGATGCAGAGGCCAAATAGTTGGAGGAAAAGCATGTGAGGCACACATGAAAGAAGAAGGGAAAGAAATACAAATGGAAGAAAAGCAGTGAAAGAAAGCGCTTATGCATAGGAGAAAAGAACACAAGGCCAGCATGCAATAAGACCTAATTAGATTAGGGTTTTGGTAAGAGAATGTAATTACCGATGAGCCAAGAATAGACATAAATAGACACCTACGAGGTTTAGGGGGGGTTCAGTGTCTTTGATGATTGTTATGAGTTACTTGCATGAGATAGAGTAATAGGTATGTGACACTGGTATGATCTGATACATTTTTGTAATATATTGAGCTATGGGAGGGAAAATGAACTCGACATTGAGGGTTAGATCGCAGGATTAGGAGCCTGGTGTGATCTAGTCAACCTTGTAAAGGTCGTGGAGTCTATTGATGGATGTATGAACAAAGTTGTAGTGTGTGCGATGCCATGCATGAAAAACCTATAATAAAAGAGCCTTAGAACCAAATATTTGTGGATGTAGCCCAGGATGAGGCAAACCATGGAAACTCATGTGTTGTGTGGAATGATTGTTGGTTGTATATTTGTTGTTAATGGTTAAATCTCATATAAATGCTTTGTTGAAATAGTTAGATCTTTGGATTTGCATGCATGCATAAGGAACATTAGGATAACTAAGATCAATGAATGACATAATATTTCTTAATAAAATAAATATAATCCACAGCACACACTGATAGATCCCCACTTAATCCTGGACTACAAGCACTTGAGTATTACAGTCACCCATTATGACTATCTCGGGTGAGACTGTGCAATGCACTCTGTGTACTGCGTTGCATTTTGGTTTACCAGGAGGGCCGATAGTTTTAGAGGCTTTGTTGGAACCCTAGCAAACATGAACCTGAGTCAATCATGTTAAAATAATAGCTCAGATAAGAAACCAACAAATGGTTATGTTTTCGGTTGGAACAACATAGGATTGAGTGGATGGGATCTGTTGAAGATTTGGTAAAAGAATGTGTGTTTTGTTGAAGATCTGTCAAAAGAATGTAAGATCTACGGAAGGCGGGTCAAAAGAATATCGAATCGAGCGACAACAAGATGAAAGAATGTGCTGCTAGAAGGGGATGTTGAGACCATGGAATCCCACAAAAGCATAGATCGAAAGATGGCTAAAGACAAAGGAGATCGAGTTTGCATAGAAATATAACAGAAACCCTAGAGTAACACCACGCAAATATCTTGAGAAATATGTGTTTATTGATCTGCACAAAGTCTTTTTCTGTGATTTTCCACACTTATTGCATGAGTGGATATTGAGGCTGAAGGATAACCACGGAATAAATTGGATCCAAAAGTTAGAGTGGGATTCAATTCAGATCACATAGTTACTGTAGGTGAACAACAAATTCACTCGCGCAGTAGAATTTTGGCTCGAAAACAATGTAGTAGGATTTATAACAGAATTTGTAATCGATACAATGAAGTCATACAATGCAGCGGAGAAAGAGTTTCTATGTGGCCCTCGAGGAAGGTATATTAGATCATTGTATACTTCTATTAATAATTTTCTCTATTAAAAATGTGTAATGAAAATGGAATCATACAGCTAAACTTCCCTGCGTGCATGGGGGAAGGGGGGAAGCACTAACAGAAAAAGGAGAAATGGAAGGAGAAATGGATAAAGGAAAGAAGGAGGAAGCCTTGGACTCAATCATGATGGATGACGAATAGATCAAGCGAATCATGGTGACAGCTGGAAAGATGCGCAGTGGAGTACCCTACCAATATAAGGTGAACACCAAGAAGAGAGTCGTAGCCATGAGGGAAGGCTTAACAAGTGACGAAGAAGAGGTAGAGGATCTTCAGGTTGTTGAGGAGATTGAGGAAATCCTGCACGCAGCATATGAGAGGAAGACAAGAGGTCCAAGATCAGAAATAGAAAGAATCAATCCTGTCCATGTTAATGTTAGTGTGGAGCCGATGAACCAATGTGTGAATAATACACCAACAGGAACACCACTATTTAGACAACCGAGTTTTGAGAGAAGGAGGACAACATGGAGTAAATCCACACAAGGAACAACAACTAGAGGAGATAGTTCAGGAAATATTAGTCAAGGGTCTACACTGCGTAGAAGTAGTAGTCCAACATAGTTTGCAATGGAAGGACATGATCCCACCATTCAATTACCAGAATTTTGAGGCGAGGAAGCAGAAGACCCTAAGAAACACTTGTTCATTTATGAAAGTATCTGGGAAGAAAAACATATCATTGATGAAGACACTAAACTTGTGCATCTATCCATTATGCTAAGAGACCACGCACTAGATGGGTACATGATCCTAGACGTAAACAGTGCACCTAGGATGAAAAGGACACTAACAAACATTAATAAGTTACTAATTAATGAGTTCTAGAAGCCGAGATATGAGGATCAATACATGAATGAGATGATATGAATTTGACAGAAACCAGGAGAATCTGTCTGGAAAATTGACCAATGATTTAAGCGTTTGAAAGGGAAGTTGAGGTATGCCATGACAGATATGCATCATAGGCATCTATTTGTGAATTCTTTGTTACCGCACCTGAAATACCCACTCAGGCAACATAAATTCCAATCTCAAGCAGAGGCTCTTCAGGAAGCCTTGCAAATGGAGGAGAATCAATACCACAAGACAGATCCAGCTATAGAGGAGTTGAAGGAGCATATGAAGAATCTTACCTTTCAACTCAATCAGAATAAGGGAAAGGACAAGTGAGAAGTTGTTTGGTGTACCACATGTAGAACAAAAGGGCACCATAAGAACGAATTTCCAACATTCATGTAGTATATGGAAACAAGGATGCCAAACCCTTTTCCAATAGGAGGACCCTGGTGTGAAATTTGCAAGATGCACGGGCATGATCCATATCATTTTCCTATGATGCAGAAATACTAGACAGTACCAAAGAATGCATACTGCACTTTTTGAAAATCAGTAGGGAACGATGACAAAGACTACAGAACAATGGATCTTATGAGGGAAAAGGACATTAAACACATATAAGGTACAAGATGAAATGATGACAGGGTAAGCTCCACCACAATTTAATCAGGCACCACCGCAGTATAATACTACGCTGCAACAATATAACAACGTGTAGCCGCAACAATATAACATTTCACAATCATAGTATAACCCTGCGTAGTATAATCAGGTACCTCAATACAATACACCACGCAGAGATCGATCTGGGTAAATAGGAGGTGGAAGAGGCCCAGTAGTGTGCCATAACTTCCAACAACCAGGACACTTTGGAAGAGAATGTCCACTTCCACCAACGACTTGTATGTATTGTCGCACATCGAATCATGACATGGAAGAATGTCCAACACTATTAGTAAATATCCAAGAAAAGAGGAATCAGAACAATTAGAATTTTCAGTGGATTTCATCAGAAGCGAGGGATGAAGGAAGAAACATAAACATAGTGACACGTGAAGGTGATAAAATAGGAGATGATGCGTCCAAACAAGAACCAGTACAGTACCAGTGGATTAAGAAGAACACCAAGCCACCCAAGCAATTTGATACAGGAAAGGAGAAGGAGACCTTTAAGGAGGCCAGACAAGAATTTCTCAAGCATAATGTTGCATCTACATCTACCGCGCAGCATAATCACTACATACCAACATATGAAATGTTGTCAGCATTGGACCATACTAGTGAAGTCCACTCGGAAAACCAAGTAAGTTGTATTAAAACTTTCCTACAATCCTATATTCAATTATTTAAGGATCCATCATCTGTTTTAGTATTACAAAACCTATTAGATAGATGTACCACAAACTCTGAGAGAAAGTTAGAAAAAAGGATAGTCAATCACCTCCATTCCATAAGGAGAGCCAGCAAATAATTTAGATTGAATTCCAACATCGAAGATTTTAACATGGGCGATGTGATATTAGATCTGGGATCTGAAGTGAATGTATTACCCAAAAAGACATGGAAATGCATGGGAGAACCTACCTTAGGCTACTCACTAGTCCAACTAAATTTAGAAAACCAACACAGAGTTCTACCAATAGGGAGGCTGGAAGGAGTGATAGTAGATCTGGATAGAGTGCGCACTAAGGCAGACTTCGAAGTGATCGAAATCGTGGATGGCACAACACCATATCCAGAATTATTGGGATTTTATTGGGAATTTGAAAATCATGCGATAATCAACTTGAAGACCAGGAGGATGATATTTGAGTCAACGAATACAGGGTTATTGCACCTCTAGATCCATCAAAAGATGAAAGATTTGTGGAAACAACATGTTTAGACCTGGAATAAATTAACCAGATGTATCGAACCACCACGCACACTGAATATTACATCAATCCAACTGTCAATGGTGTACTTAGCTGGAGATGTATCACATCATGTGCTTCTGACTCAGACACGGGTTTGGAGAATTGGCAGCAACACCTACGTGAGGTCTCAACTAGAAGATGTGCATGAATAGACTGCACAGTAAGGTGGGTTGGGATAAAAATCAGAGAACCTCCAAGTTTCCATGGAATACATGACTTGGAAGAATTCCTAATGAGATACGAGGTGGAAGTATCAGATAGTCAGATATTGTTGGCTCTCAACATCGCACTTAAGGAAACACCTGCAATATGGTGGGGCACACACAAATAAACAATCAAGGACTAGTACCAATGCAAAAGACTATTGTGCATCATATTTGGCACAGAACAAAAGAGGAGCACAACTCAGAAATACAGTGGATAGGGGGAACCAGCGGAACACTTGGAGAAGTGCATAGAGCTATGGAAAATGACACCCCCAGAGGAATGGCCTCATCATTTTTTACACACATTAGAGGGAATCCTAGTAAATTGATACACGAACTAGGAACTACACAAAGGAACTATGAGATGGACAACACTACAACAGAACTTTACAGTCACTTTATCATTTGAGCATGAGAACCCCAACATAGATACATCAATTAAACAAATAATAGGGGTGATATTCATTAAGGAACCTGAAGTTGAACTCATAACAAAAGAACAACAACAGAACAAGCAGACAGTGAAAGAACTGTTTTCATGCTACCATGTGCAGGAAGAAGGACCAGATGAAGATGACCCACACGATATTCAAATCGAGGAAGTTGAAGGCGAAAGAGAAGTGGAAGGTCCACCCCTAGAATCAAAAGTAATTGTTGTGTCGATCAAGGTGAAAAAATTCAACATTGGGACAGTTGAGAATCCCAAAATGGACAACATTGGGGAATACTGGGACGAGCAAATAGTGGAAAGGATAATGGATTTACTACGTGAGTACAATGACTTGTTCCCAATGACCTTCATAGAAATGAAGGGTATTGCAGGAGAAATTGGAGAGATGAATATCCCTCTCAAACTGGAGTCAATATTTATCAGACAGAGGCCTTATAGGTTGAACCCCATATACAAGCAGAAAGTAAGAGCAGAAATTGACAGATTGTTGGAAGCAGGAATCATAGAACATGTAGAAGAATCATAATGGATAAGCCCCATGGTAATTCAGGAGAATAAGGAAAGAGGCATAAGAATATGTGTAGAACTAATAAATCTCAATGATGCTTTCCTACATGACCCCTTCGCTACACCCTTTACAAATGAAGTCCTAGAAAATGTGGGAGGTCAGGAAGCATACTCATTCACTGATGGATTCTCAGGCTACCACCAAATCAAGATAGCACCAGAAGATTGGTACAAGAATACCTTTGCAATATAATGGGGATGCTAACATTACACATTCATGCCTTTTGGACTAAAGAATGCACCAACAATTTTTTCCAGAGTAGTCATTGCTTCCTTCAAAGAATTCATCCATCAGTTTCTAGAGGTATATTTGGATGATTGGATAGTGTACAGCCTGTTGAAGGATCATGTAGAGGTGTTGAGGTTGATGTTAGAAAGATGTAGGAAATGTAAAATATACTTGAACATTAAGAAATGTATATTTGGAACACCCTTTTGAATTCTGTTGGGTCACATAGTATGCAGACAAGGTTTGATCGTGGATCCTGCAAATATTGCAGTCATTGTGAACTTACCACCACCAAAATCAGTGTGCCAGTTGAGGGCCACATTGGGACATACATGATACTACAGAAAATTTATAAAGGGGTATACGCAGATCACTGTGTCGATGGAGAAATTACTCAAGAAGGATACTAAGTTTCAGTGGAATGAGGACTGTCAGCGCGGATTGGACACCCTGAAGGAGAATATGGTCACAACACCCATCTTAGTCTTTCCATACTGAGAGAAGACATTCCATGTACACGTAGATGCATCAGCCATATCCTTGGGAGATAGTTTGGTGCAACCAAGAGCAGGAGAATTGGATCATTCTATAGCATTTGCTAGCAAAAAAATGTCAAAATCAGAGCAGAACTACAACACTACAGAGAGGGAAGGCCTAGCTATGGTCTACTCGCTTAAGAAGTTCAGGAATTACCTACTTGGAAAACATTTTAAGATGTTCACAAATCATTCAACCCAGTACCTAGTCATCAAGCCAGTGTTGGGGGGGAGACTCTGTCGATGGTTACTGTTGTTTCAAGAATTTGACTTTGAAGTCATAGTTTAAATGAGGAAGTTGAATGCGGGTCCTGATCACTTGTCAAGGGTCACCAATGGAAAGGAACCTACAAGCTTATAGGATACCTTCCCTGACGTGCAATTATTTTAATTTTAGATTGCAGATGATTATTTTGCTGACAATATTGAGTATTTAAGTACAGGGACTGCGCCATAGGAATTTAACACCACGCAGAGGAAAAATCTGGTTTTCCGAGCAATCGACTACCAGTTGATCTTCGGGAACTTATATAAAATGGGGGAAGGAAACATCTTGAGAAGATGCGCGCTAGAACATGAGAGGCCTAGGATACTAATAGAATCACATGAAAGAATAGCGAGAGGACACTGTTATCACTGAAATTTCATCCGCAAATGGTTACAGGAATCCAGCATCTTCAAACAGTTATTAGTTCACCCATGGACCAAAAATGACCAAAATGCATTTCCAAAAGGTCAAAAGCTATACAAGCAATTATAAAATAAGCATGCACTAAGGATATATAGGAAACGCGTGCACATGCACCAATCAAAAACATCGTAAAAGCGCACATGTGCCCGATGCATGAATGTGGACACAAAAAGCTACACACACCTCAGAACGACGCATTTATGATATTGGTCGGCCTTCCACCCACTTCTGGTTCAGCTTCCAAGTTGATTTGACATCCAAATCTCAGTTGAATCCAGCTAGGTGGCTGGTCAAAGACCTAAAGGTGCCCGAAATAGCCCCTTGTTCACACTATAAGCTGGTTGAATAATACCTCAAATTTATGCTATAAAAAGAGGCCATGCGTGCACTACATCTTCAAGGAATTCATTTGTATTGTTATGCTGCCTATATTCTCTTGGAGAATCCTCTTTCCTTGTCAAGAGAATACAAGCATCATTTCATTTGAGCTATTAACATCACCTCTTGAGTGAATGAGCATGGGAGTCTTTCACCATTTCTTTCAAGTTTGTTAGTTGTAAGAAGAGCTCAATCTTGGGGGTTCAAGAGCCCTCTTTTGGAGGAAGAGGGGACCCAAAGCCTCACTTTCTCTTCAGTGTTTTATTTCCACTAATATAATCCTTTCCATTGGTGGCATGAGTCTTGTTTCTTTCTTCTTCTAATGTCCTTATGCACTCTAGTTTAATTTTTGTTATTGTTCTTATCTTAGTCTTTTGTTTATGTTACATGCTTGATGTTTCTAATTCTTGCATTCACTGTTGTCTTTCCTAGCTAACCCAACTGGGCTTGTAAGCACCTCTATTTTTCTCATTTAGGTGACAAAAGAGGTGAAAAAGATTGGCGACTCCACTGCGGAGAGGTATCAATTTCCTACCCCATTTGGGTTATTTTAGCTCTTATTTATGTTTATTTAACTTGCAGGTACATAACCGACCAAAGCCGACCTACAAGAAGTAGAATTCAAAGCTGAGTTGAAGGAATTTCATCCAGAATTTTCTTCACGGCCGTGTGACAGGTGTGCGCAGGTTTATCAGCCCACAGTCGCGCATCGTGTGCACGTGTGCCAAAACCATTGTATTACTTAGCGCCTTCTGCACACCTACACCCATAAGTCTCTTTTAGTTCACACATTAGTTCTCAAAGAGCCTCTTTCTATTCTGAGACCCGTGCACCTATGCAAAAAAAATACACATTGTAATCTTTTTGTGATCTATGGAGGGTCCATAGCCTTCTTAAAATTGATTCCATGCATATTGTAATATGCACGAAACTTGCATTCCCTCTCCATATAAAGGGATTAGTCAAAACATAGGCACTTAGGGGTTAGAATCATTACTTTTCCTCTTTGTTGTTTTTCATTTTTTGCCACATGGATGGCTTGCTTTGACTAAAGTTAAGTTGGAATCATTCTACATCACATATAAAACTTGCATTAGGACCAGAAATTGGATATCAATCATTGAATATGCTCTTCTCTCATGCCCAAAAGCGATCTTGAGAACGAGAAAGATATTGAAGGAAAATTTCATCTCCCTTAAAAAGAAAAAATCTTTAGGAGAGGACAACACCCCCTCGGGACTCCTCTTAGTTTATTTTTCAAACAAATCTTAAAATTGTAAGGGCCCATACATGCTCACATGCTACAAAGATAGGATAGTGTTGAAATTTACTTTCTTAGATTAAATCACTAGGGAAGTTTAAAGGTTTTGTAATGGGCCCATACATGCCCACATGTGCACAATCTAGGATAGTTTCAAAGCTTTCTAGGAAATATATCACAATAGGGAGTTAAAGGAATAGTAAGGTCCCACATGTCCACATGTTAGTTTCCTAGGGACTTTAAAATTCCACAAGGTTGTACCAATGGCATATAGTAACTTAGGTAATCAAGAATTGTAAGCACTAAGCGAAGTCCACATGCAACAAGGTGACACCTAAATTATTAAAAAATTGACACACTTTCACTTGTTCACACACAAAGTTCACCAATCACTCACATAGTCTTATCTTGAAATCATGGAGGTTGAAGTAATTTTCCTCCATTGGGATTTTGAAATGCCCCACCCTTTTCTTGATGAGACTATCCACTCCCACTTAATATCAACGAGGTTGGTTCATATCCCCAATCTCTCAAACAACCACACCAAAAATATTTCTAAAAACTCACTAAGTTTTCCTCCACAGGAGGTGCCAAAATAATTTTGTTTAGTCTAGGTAGGATCTCGGGGATAGGCATCCAAATAACTCCCCGTTATTTCGTTCTCACATCATCAAAACAATAGAAGTTGACAAATAGGGAACTTTTAAATCCTCCAAGTCAAGTGTTCCTACACCATAAGGTAGGGAGATACCCGTGAAGGGTTGAAGGCCGAGGTTCAGGTGTTCTGTGCGTCCCCCCTTGAGGCACCCACCTCGTGGACAGGATCTAGTCCATGACCCATTTCTGAGGTTGAAAATCCAAATGTCTCACCTTGACCGAGGTACCTAGTGACCAAATTTTAGTACATCTACCCAGGTGGCAATTGTGGGCTGCAATTGCACCTTGATCGGATTGTGTGTGGCTATTGGGAAATATTGCCAATTCTTTTGGGATATGTACCCTCTACCCCTCATTATAACTGATTACTTCATCCTTCACTAGTTCCTCTTCCGGTGGCTTCAAACCCCACTGTTGAGTCCTATTGGAAGGTCCAGTGGTATTTGAGAGGAAGGATGTTACATCTTTTTAGGACACGAGCATTTTTTTTCTTTGTTCTCCCATGCAGACAAAATCCACCTATCCACATATATGCTTCTTTATCAAATTGTTTTATGTATGATGCCCTTTTGATAACATTTGATTGGGAAATATATTTAAAGTTCAAAAATTTCAGCAAAGGCTCTTGTTTATTTATTGCTCTCACCACCATTCACACACATCCACTTAGCTAGTCAGACATCATAGGGGACCCACATAACCCCCATCTTTCCAGACGCTTGTTAAATCTCCCTCCTATTCTAGGGGGATTTCCTAGTCTTGCCAACTCATTGGCTCCACCTTCTCACACCCCTGTGAGTGCCACTGTCTTGGGATCAACTTTGCTTTGCTTGGGTCAACCATCCACTCACTCTCCTTTACATGGAAGCGGGGGGGCAACTTCTTCTCAAGAGGGAAGTACAAACCTACCTAGCCCCCTTCAAGGGTCAGGTACCCAAAACACTCACACTATGGCCGAAATTAATCCTCTGCCACCACCTCATATGCCATATTTCGCTTCCCTCAACATACCAAATCTGACTAAACTCACTAATGATCCTATATTGCACAACCCCACATGGCCTGCAATGCCTACCAAACTCCCTTCAGATATCCCCAAGTTTGAAAGAAAAGAAGGAGACGATCCCGCCAACCATATCATGACCTTTCACCTATGATGTTCTTCAAATAACATCATGGATGATTCTATCTGATTGAGGTTATTTCAATGCATGCTCACTGGCCCATCATCCAAGTGGTATGTAGAAGAAAAATTTGGGTCCCACGCGACCTTTGAATCCTTGGCCAAAGCATTTTTTACCTTCTTTCAACTACCCATTCATCATGAAAATGGCCTCGAACTACTCTCAGACTTCAAACAAACCTCCTCCACACACATTGTTGAACACATTCACGAGTGGCATTGACGACGTAGTCTCTGCAAAGCTGACACTACCCCCAACAATGTCTCAATTGGTTCCTCAAATCACTTGTTTCCATCCTTGCCAAAGATGTGGTCGCCGCCTTCCCCCAGTCTGAAGAAGAATCCATTAGCAAGACCCAACAATTCGAACTCATTTATGCCCAGTCAGGATGCCTATACATGTTACTCCCGGATGCCCCAAGACCCACGCCATTTGGCCAAGACAAACCTGGGATGTCTCACTCAGCAGACAGATTGATTGGTAACACAATCCACCACAACCCACAGTCTCAACAATCACCCATGTATGGAATACTCCAATATCCATCGGCATATGGAGTAATCCCTTATTATCCTCCTCGGCCTTATCAACAACCATACCCTGTTGCCTTGCCTCCACCCATAAGTGGATCCCCGCCGGCACCCACAATAAGCCCACCTATCCAACCAAGTTTTGGTACTCCCTCTACCTCAGCCTATACCCTAAGCACTAGTGAAAGCGCCACACCTTCCTATGTACCTTATGGATCATTGCCACAACATAATCTGTACTTTCCATTTCCTAGCCCCCCACAACCCATGGCTCCACCACAAGGACACCCACACGGTGGGGTTAATTTTTCTCAGCCCTCTCCCATTCAGCAATATCAAAAATTTGAACAACTGAATATGGCCAACCCAACCCATCAGTCGAATAATGACAAAAAGAAAGGAAAAAACCGGAACAATAATAATCCATGGCAAGGAGGGAATCATTCTCAACAAAACCGACCCATTGGGGGAAACCAAAATCTAGGGAACCAGAACCCTCATGGGGGTAATAATAACAAACGCCAAGAGAAAAATAACAACAACCTTCAAACCAACTTCCCTTGTGCCCTTTGCAGTGAGTTTGTTCAATATAAACATCATTTCCCCCAAATCGTTGACTTTAAACAGATGAAAGACTCTGTGAATGGACCACGTCCTCCAACACTACCTTCCCCTCAACCGGCCCCACAACAATATGTGCAACAACCACCCCCAACCATCCTCCAAAATCCCATTCTACACCAAGGGGTGATGAACACCCAACAAGACATGCAGCCTATCCCACCACAGTTGGGACAATATCCCAATCCAGGAAATCCTGTAGATTATACTATCCTCTTCACCAGTGAGATATAAGTCCTTCTACAAACATATAATCGTCAATACATCACACCCCTTGAGTCTTCTCCCACCACCTCAAAAGCAATTCCAGTCTCAACGAGACCCCCTTTGATGATTCCCCACCCTAACACGGAAAGACCCCTTTGTATTCCTCACATCCCATTGCATAGGAATATCCACAAACCTCAGGCTAGATTACAGTTTGGTTGATGAATTGGCACAATCTCTGGTTGCCATGTCAGTATTAGAAGTCCTTCAAACTTGTCCCACTCAGCGGAGGTCATTATGATGCAGGAGCATCGCCAACAATAAGCGAGCGGGGGACAAAGGTCAACACATTTTGGCACATGTTCAAAAGTGTTTAAATTGTTTTGAAGTGGGATACACCAAACATAAATGAAGTAGTTAAGAAAGGGCATACTTGTGATTGTAATCAGACCTTGAGCGTCCTGCTCTCGTATGAAGGATTAAGAGGCATTTATGCTAGTAAATGTAAGTAGGTAGAATTAAATTCTAGATTAGATAGTTTTAGGAGCGGAGGGAAAGACGACTATAGACATCCTCATATTGTATCATTGTAACATTATCAATTGAAGAGAGCATAGGAGAGCAGAATCAAAGAGCTATGAAAAGAAAAAAAAAACATGTACAGAATTTATGTATTAATAAAAAGATCTTTAGTTCAGACTCATGGTGTTCAATTGCTTTCTGTGTTTGTACATGTTGATTTATATATGCTTGTTACTCTCTGTTATGCATTTTCTTTGATGCAGGAATGTATGATTTCATATTTAATGTTTGAAATCTGAAGAGAGGGAGAGTAAGGAATGAGTTTCAATTGTTTCTCTATTTGAGCAAGAGTTTTCCTGCAAGGAGTGCAGTGAAATTGTCCGGAAGGTGTGTGTTGATAGAAATCAGAGTTCGTCTCTGAAAGATTAGGAGGGATAACATTGTTCTCATTCTCACATAAGTGTAAGTTAAGCATAGGAGCCATGCAAAGTGTGCTCTGTCCGAGTAGAGTCTCAGAGTTTTCAACATGAGGGAGTTGCTGAAGGATTGTTGTTGCAAAGAGAGTGCGCAGAGTCTAAGAATTCAAATACTTGGAAGTATTTGAAGGGTTGTCGCAAGGAGTGCCTGCAGGAATCTTTTTGAAGGCTTGAGTTTGTGGTAAAATCTCATAAGAGTTAGTGCCTTGAAGTGTTGAAAGGGGGTGTAGCGAAGTTGTTTTGCAGGTGGACACGTTCCGTGAAGAAATACCTTGTTCATTTCACAGGAGTTGTCAAGGAGGCATTGGACGGCCGAAATTCTCCGTGGAGAATTCGTGAAGTCCCGAGAGCCATCGGATCTTGTAGAGGAACAAGGAGAGTTATGACAAATGTTTTCTAAAGTGTAAATCTTAGAAGAAAAAGAGTCGTAGGATATGAGCCAACAGGGGTCATTGGATCATTCATGTAATCTCATTTCGGGGTTTCGCGAGTTGGAGAACCGAAAGACTTACAACGAGATTCATGAAATCGCGAAGTGCGAAGTCCCAAAAGGGAGAAAAGATTTAAAGATCATGGACAGTGGAGAGTGGATAGGTGGTGTACTTTTCGACACAAAGGTCAAACCTTTGTTTACCATTTCGGGGTTTCGTGGGTTGAAGAACCGAAAGTTTAGCATGAGGATTCACGAAATCGTGAAGTCCAAAATTCTGAAAAGGCAGGAAGTTTCGTTATGGGCCAGCACTGGGAAACATGTTAGAATTCGGCATTTTGGCATATCGAAGGATAAGAAGTTGAGACTTTTGTCCTGAAAGTCCTAAAGTCGCGAGTTGCGATAGGGAGTAACGAGGAGTTCGGGATCTCGGTACTTCAGGTGTCGAGATATAAAGGAGTTAGCGCTTCAGGAAGCAAAGTCGCGAAGTGACGAAGCTGGGCATGAGGGACACATAGTAGAACCACAAGGTGGGTCCGTGTGATAGATTGGAGGACACGCTTCACGTAGAAAAAGGATTCAACACTCCGTTGACTTCTCACATCTTGGGAATTCGTGAGATAAGAGCATGGGGGCTCGACGTTGAAACTCGCGAAGTGGCAAGTAGTGAGAGGTGCTAGTGTTAAGCCTAGCCGATGGTCACGCGTGGAGGGCACTGACAAGGGAAGGAGCCATACCTATATCGACATTTTGGGTATCGCAATATTGGGAAGGAAGAGTCGGGAGTTTCGACTCACGAACTCGTGAGTGGTGAGGTGTGAAAAGTGCCTTTTGGGTTAGGCCTTGGTCATAGCACTGTGATCACATGAAGAAGTGGAGCTCGCACCTAGTGTTGTTCATGCAAGGGAACTTCTGAAAGGACCTGTGGATCGATAAACAAAGATTCCTGCAAGGAATCAAAAGAGCCATTTCAGCTCAAGGGGAAATCAAATGATCCTATAGCAGACCTTGACC
>ML831720.1:19341-34662 GCA_009831015.1 Picea engelmannii | reverse complement strand
AGTTTCTATAGAAGGATCATGAAAATCATCATAAATACCTGGTTCAGCAGTAGAAGTACCTTCTCGAGGGGATTTTCCCTTTCTGACAATTCTCTCTGGGTCAACTTCAGGTGTTGCTAAAGGTAGTTGTGGAGTAGACCTCGCGTGTCTGCCTCTAGAAGCCACAACTAAAATAGTGGAGTCTCCGGTGGATTCACCTCAATGAATTCACCACAGTGGGTTTGCCACAATGTAGTCGCTAGGTGCACAGTTGCAATCTTTGATGTGCTATGTTTTGATGCACCTTCAGAACCAATAACCTTTGTCATTCAATCCCAGGGAAAATATTCAATTTAGTCCTCGACAATGATGCCATAAATGTTATCAGCAGAAGTCACCTCTAGATTGAGGAAGAGGTAAGCCTAGTACCCATCAGTTTTTATGTCACAATGAATAAATTTAAGGGTGGTTTAATGGACGTAGACTCAGGACTATATCACTTTAACTCAAAAAACTAGATTGACATGCACATGAAAATGAGGTCTCGATCTAACTTCAGTCAGTAAGTTGTAATAAGGGTGAGTGGGTGGAATAACTTAAGGACAGTGAAGAGTTCTTTGTGGACATCCGATTTTCCAGCAGCTTAAAGAGGAAAAATTCAGAAGACAAGATCCTCTTGGTTCAAATTTTTGAGGAACTGAATGAAATTATCGCTGAACTGAGATCAAACATACATCACAATTCAATAATAATAAACCGAATGGATCATCCATGCCCGATTCATTCAGCGTTGGGGGAAACACAAGATAAATACTAATTAAAACTGGTGGCAATGTCCCTGTGCTCAAACCTACATCACAAAAACGTAACTACCCTCGACTAGATCCTCCATGCCTGAGTGTTCTAACACAACTGTTTACAGAGATATGAAAATAAGATGAATTATATTAAACAAGAAGTCTCAAATACATATACATAACCAGAAAACTAGAGGATTTAATAAAACTTTACAATCGGGAGCTTAGCTCTACCATCAACCCTAACAAAATATCAAAATTGAGTATTTATACTCAAAAAAACTTCCTCCCTTCAGAAGCGCGCTCTGGTTATTGCATTCAAGGCTTGGTGTCTACATCTTCTTCTTTCAGGCTGCACTTGCATTCTTCTGTCAGACAAAAGATCAGATTGGTATGGGCTTTACTAGAAAATCCATGAAAGGGAACTTTCGGCTGACAGTGTGCCCTCCATGGCCAAATTTTCCATGCTTTCCATTTATGTGGTGAAACTGTATTTCAACCACCTTCCCCATTTTCATTAACTACTTTAATTGGGATTAGGATGAGGCCTGACACCCATGATTGTTCCAGGCGAACTCACAATTCCTTTGAGTCAAATCTAATGCCTCGAGGCCATGCAGATCCTTCTCTATGACCAAATTGGGCTCTTTGATATTTTGTGAAACTTTCTTTCCTTTTCTCCACACAACCGAGACATGACCTCATGCTTATCCATATGAAATCTCGAGATTTCACATTTCAGGATCTTTCACTCCCCTTGATTTCAAATATCTCGATGCTCGATCCTACGAAATGAACCGTCTAGATCGACGGTCGAAATTTGTTTGAAATTGATAGCCTTGATAATTTCCTTGAACAGTATCGGTCATCTGTTGCTTGACAGGCACTTTCCCTTTCTTTATGGCCCGACTTCCATATGACCGCGTGCTGCGACCGTGGGCCCAACTTTCAGGCACGTTGCGATTTCGCATTTCGCGAATTTGCATTATGCTCCAGGATGAAAATTTTGAGTCGCGAAATCACGATTGATCGGATCGGGTGGCACATGTCCCTCTGAAATGGATGGCCCAGATTGTATCGGGGTTTCGGGACCTCAGACCATCGACACTTCTCACCTCGGCCTTTCCGAAATAATTTCTCCATGGTTCAGATCTGGTGCCACACGTCTGGGTGGATTGGATGGTCTGGATTATTTCGTGACATCTTGTTTCACAAGTCCTCATGACTATGCTCTTTGACCCTTCTTTCTGCAGGTCAACAAAACATTGATCCTATGCCACGTGTCCTTCCCGGTATCAATGGCCATGACTAATCTCATAATTATGGACCTTTTTTCGACACTAAACTCTGTGTTTCTTTACGATCCTAATCATCCGATAGCCATTGATATGATCTTCTTGAAGGATCTTTGTCGTTGAAAACGATGATCTTGCCCGCTTGCTTGATTTAAATTTATATCAGACTACTTCAAGTGTTACGCTTGGGACTCATGACTGCGGCCTGTGTAGTTGACATGAATGACTGGCTGAGGGCTTGGGAAAACAAAGGATCAGCGACAGAGGAAAAGATAGAAGTGATCGACCTTAGGGAAAATAAAAAGGATAAGGGCCAATATTTCTCAGGCAAGATGATAAGGGAAACATGCATATCAAACGGGTGTGGGAAAACAAAAGAAAATTACAAGCCGAGAGGGAAAACATACGATCGGGTCTGCAAAAGGAGGAGAGACAGGAAAAATTTGAAGACTCAGGTAGAAACCACAAACTCCTAAGGCCTTGACAAGTTTATGTGATAACAATGATGATGACAAGTTAAGCCAGAAATTTGCAAAGGATGTGCAGAATGAATTTGAAATGTCATTACTTGGAGAACTATCCTTCTTTTTGGGACTTTAGATACGTCAAAGAAACCAAGGAATTTATATTTCTCAAACCAAGTATATCAGAGAAATGTTAAAGAGGTTTGGAATGGAAGATTGCAAACCAGTTATCACTCCCATGCAAACCAGTTGCAAGTTAAGAAAATATGATGATTCAAGGTCTATAGATTAGAGGCAATACATGTCAATGATTGGCATCCTACTATATGTGACAACATTCATATTAGTTGTAATGTAGATAGTTGAATAGGTGGCACGATTTCAAGCACCACCAAAGGAATCACATGTATTAACAATGAAGAGAATTTTTAGATATCTCAAAGGAACAAAAGAGTTTGGATTATGGTATCCAAAAGGAATGGATCTATCTCTTATTGCCTACATAGATGCAGATTGGGCAGGTTGTATTGATGACCGACAAAGCACCAGTGGAGAAACGTTCTACTTGGGTAAGGTTTTAGTATCATGTCTAAGAAAGAAACAATAATCAATATCTTTATCTACAACCGAGGTAGAGTATATTTTAGAAATATCATGTTGTACACAGGTTCTTTGGATGAAACAAACTCTTACATATATACAGGTTGAGTATGATGAGCCCATTCCAATCTATTGTGATAATACAAGTGCCATTAGTATCTCAGAGAACCTGTTGATGCACTCCAAGACGAAGCACATTCCAATCAAGTATCACTTTGTATGGGAGTAGGTTGCAAAAAAGAACATCAGAGTTGAGTATGTGGGAACAAAAGAACAAGTAGCAGACATCTTTACAAAACCACTTCCATGGGAAGCCTTTGAGTATCCTCGCTAGAGACATGGAGTTATTTCTACTCCAAAATGAATGATTTTGAATGCTTATCTTATATGTCTTATATGTACACGAGGAAGCACCATAAAGAGGACATTTCATTTAGGGGGAGAAACCCCATATGTAAAGATACCTTTGCCATTGATGACAAAGGGGGAGAGATTCATCAGATGCAGAGGAAAAAGGCATGGTTCCAGGGGGAGAAATGGTCACAGATATGCAAAGGACAGAGGCATGTTTCCAGGGGGAGTGTGAGTGATATGAATTCAGTATTGCATGACATAATTTCATTTTTTCATCAGAGTGTTTCCATCACTGCCAAAGGGGGAGATTGTTGATTAAGGTTGGTTGTCATTGATGTCAACCCTTGAAGAAATCTCGGTAGCACAAATGTTTGGGTAATGGACCCAATTTTGTTTGATGTAAAGATGAATCATTATTGTGTTGTCATGGTTTATAAAAAGTACAAATGGATGAACTCCAAAGTGGTCCCCTTATGGTGAAATCCCTCACGGAAGATGCTTTGCGGATTGAGTTATCCTAGAAGTATGGTTAGAGAACCCATGCTTATTTGTGGAATAATGAGATGAAGGTCAGTGAATTTGTCAGTGAAACTATCCTATATGGATAGATATTTTCATTTAATTTCTGGTGGTATGTGGAATGTCACATAACTCCTCACGGTTTGAGAGTTATGGCCTTATGAAGTTGGAGGACCCTCATATGTCATCTAGAAGCCCTAAAAGGTCAAAGTAGTCAAAGTGGTTTAAGAGATTTTAGAAGGTAAATAATAAACTGAAGTGATGAGTGTACTATAATTCAAATTGAATACAAAATAACTTATTTAAATAATAAATTTAATGGAGAATTTAGAAGTGGGTTAACCCTAAAATAAGGAAAGTGGGCAAAGTGACCTAGAAGATGTTTTTAAAGAAGCTACTTGGAGAGTATAAATAAGAGGAAAAGCTCTCTAATTTTAGATAACACTTGAGCATATTGAATATATATAGGTTTCTAAGGTAACCAAAGGATATATAAGCCGAATTTCAGAGGGAAGGTGAAGAAAAGGTCGAAATTCAAGGGACAATAAATTCTTTTGATGAAGCTTTCTAAGGTATGTTATTTACAGGCCATCTCACCATTTTCACAATAACTTTGTTTCTATAATTATTAAGACCGTGAACTTGATATGCAATTGTAGAAACATATCCAAGTATTTGTGGTACAAAATTCATCTTCTGTGTCGTTGTATTTTTGGAGTTACACTCCGTGGAAAATAGGGTTCGTGGCTAGTCCTGAAACTAGTATAAAACGGGTGTTTCAGGTAAAAAAATAATAAATTATTCATAAAAGATCCAAATTCAGTAAGACCAAATGTGTTGGTTATATTAAATCTTCTAGTATTCTTTGTAACATTTTCAGATCCATTCAACAAATATTCCGTGCGGGGACACTCTACAAGTTCGCTATCTAGAATACGTCAGAATTCAACAAGGTATGCCATTTTTGCTATAACTCCTTTTCTGAGAGGTTCCAAGTAGTGAAACCTAGATGAATTGCATAAAACACACTGAAGAACATTTTATATCATTTTCTGATATTTATTCATTATAGGTACATAGTTATTATTATTTCAAGTTAGGGTTGTTGACTAATCCAAAACTAGTCATGCGAGACTAAAGAAAAGTTTGATGAAAATTCTAGTCTCTTGTTGTTAAAGTTAAGGAAGGTTTGTAGGTATGTGATCATGTAAATCAGGTCTATTAARGAGTTACAAATCATATTTGGATGATGAAATTGATGAGGGATTTTGGTTGAGGTACATGTTGAGTACATGGTTGAGACAAGTAGTTTATGAGTTGGCACATACATGAGGTGTATAGTTGATGATGTTGGTACATATTGATGAGTCATAGTTGATGAGAAGTTGACACATGATTGGTACATACTTGGTACATGGTTGGATGCACTTTTTTATGGTATAGGTTTATTACAGGTTGTTTGGTATAGGTCGGTGCATGATTGATGCACTTGTTCATGGTACAGGTTGATTATAGGTTGATGAATGGTTGATGCATGGTTCAGGTTTATTGGTATAGGTTTACAATGGTATATATCATAGTGATAGTGTGACAGTGGTTCCATCATTCCACTTCTACTTAAGGGTGGTTGGACGAGGAAAGGACAGGTGGTTGTAGCCACCTTCTGGTTGTAGCCGAAGAACATAGGGGGTTGTAGCCTCCTTCTGTTTGTAGCTAGAGAATTGGGGAGATAGAGATTCCCTTAGGTTGATCTTGAGAAACTAGGGGGTTGGAGCCTCCTTCCAGTTGCAGCTAGAAAACAAAGGAATTTGGTGCTTCCAATGAATGTAATTCTTCAAGACATATAAGAAAAATCCTTCTGTTGTTTTCTCCCGCTTTGGGTTTCCACGTAAAACACTGGTGTACTGTGTATGTGTATGATTGTTCATGTGTTCATTGCTCATTACTGGATGATAATTCTACATTGGTATAACACTTGGATTATTTGGTTAAAAAGGATTACTATTTCTCTATTACTAATTCACCCCCCCTCTCAGTAATCCAACAATTGGTTTTAGAGTAGGTTCCTTCAGAAATCAGTTTAACCACTGAAAGGTAGATCATGGAGAGAAACAACTTTTATAAAAATGGAATACCACAGTTTGATGGACATAAGTATGATTTTTGGATCATAAGGATGAAGACATATATACAGGCACTGGGATTTGAAATTTGGGAATCAATTGTAGATGGATACACAACACCAACAATTCCACCAACAAAATAAAAAGAAATGAAACTCGGTCAAAATAATTCCAAAGCCACAAATGCACTTTTGAATGGTGTCAGTGAAACGATATTCACCAAAGTTGCACATTGTAAATCCGCTAAAGAGATTTGGGATAAGATTCAAAATATTTATGAAGGAGATTCAAAAGTCAAAGTAGCAAAGATTCAAACTTATAGAGGTTAGTTTGAACAACTAAAGATGAAGGAATATGAAAATATTGCAGCCTACTTCTTACGAGTCAATGAAACAATGAATGCAATAATAGGGTTGAGAGAAGAAATCAAAGAATCTATAATTGTTCAAAAGGTACTAAGATCTCTTCCTATGATATTTGACCCTAAGATATCAACACTAGAAGAAAGATCATATCTAAACTCAATAAGCATGGACGAACTACATGGAATCTTCACAGCATATGAAATGAGAACTAAATGAGAAAATCCAGATGTAAAAGAAGCATCCTTCAAAGCATCCAAAAGATCAAATAAAAAGGAAAAGCAACAAAAAGAACATAGCAACAACAGTGACGTCTCCAAATATGATGAAGAATTGGCCAACTTTGTCAAAAGAATGAACAAGGGAACCAACGATAGGTATAGAGGTAAGTTGCCTTTAATTTGTTTTAATTGTGATTGTATTGGTAATTTTGCTAACAAATGTCCTCAAAAGAAAAAGAGAAATGATGAAGGTTACTCAAAAGGAAAACAAACATATAAAGGAAAAAGAAATACAAAGAAAGTTTTCAAGAAAAGATTATGCACCAAAGAAGACATCTCATCATCATATGAAGATGAATTCAGTGACAGTGATACATGAAGAGTTCTATTCATGGTAGTAGAAGACTCTAATAAAGAAGACTTTGAAGAAGAATATGAAGAAGTCGAAGAAGAAATTGAAGAGGTAGAAGTTTACTACCGAGAAGAATTGATGTGTTCCATAGAAGTTATCAGAAGAGAAAAGAAGAAAAACAAGAAACTACAAGTGGAACTAGACAAGAAAGAAGACACTCAAGAACTAGAACAAATGATCACAAATTTGAAGGTTCAAATAGAAGAAGATAAAATAATTGAAGAAGAACTCAAAGAACAACTAGAATAAAAGGACAAGATCATTGGAAATTTGAAAGCAACTATTATCACATTAAGAAAGAATATTCAAAAGAAAAATATGCAGAATAGATCAAAATTTTTGGATGACATTATCAGCAGTCAAAAATCTCATTTTGACAAGTCTGGACTTGGATACAATCAGAAAGAAAAGGGATCAATCTCCAAAACAACAGAGCAAGAAACATATCCAAAAATCTATGCAAAAACAATCAAAGGGGATAGGAATATATACAAGGAAGATTACAGAGACACTCCTCCACCGAGAAGATTCATATTTCAGAATCAACAACAGACAAATAGGCCTCAAGAAGAATAAGGATTCATAAGAGCACCTCCTTTCGTAATATCTTCAACTCCCAGGTGTCAAACTATGTTTTTTGTTTTATGTTATGCATGTAATAATTTTGGACATAAAGTTGTGAATTGCAGATCTAACAACAAGAACATAAACAAATTTGAAAGTCATACACAAAATGGTTATCCAAGAAGGCCTAGTGAAACACAAAGAAGAAGTTACAACATTTTGAATATTTGAGAATTGAAGTGGAATGTTACAAATGTAACAACTTTGGACACATGGCCAAAGATTGCAGAATGACAGTCCCTCCTATAGAACCACAACATAATAGAAACAATCATAGATAGGAAACTTAGAAAAGGACATGGATAAGAAAGTAGAATCGATATAGCAATGAAGAATGAACACTCTCTCTACAAGCTAAGCATAAGAAACATGGTTGGTGTTATCACTCCAAGAAACTCTTTGGGGTTGTAGGGAAAATATGCTTGGTAACTCAAGAATATGGTAAATTTGGTATGCTTGGAACAATGGGATAACTCAATGGCTAATGAAATGGACCACTTATCATGCATTCGAATAAGACAATTGTTTTAGAAATCAATAATGAGACAACAAAGTTTGAACAGGGGATGAAGAATACTAGTCTAGATAACCAAATACATCAATGTGTAGGGTCATACAAGATAGTAACAAGTCCTTTAATTCAAGTTCATGAGCTCAATAAGAAGATAACAGTTCTTAGAAGCTGAGCTAAATTGAAGTAAAGTATAGAATAATGAAATACATAAACAAATTTGACATTGAAAGCAAAAGAAGACCGTGATTCTATTATCAAGATAAGAGTCTAGTACAATAGCAAAATGTATCCAAGATTGAACCACTTGTTCATCTCATATATTTAGCCTTATAGATTTACAATAAAATATTCAAATCCTATAAAAATGGATCAGATTTGCCAAAGATAGAAAGTCAAAACAACTTTTACAAAAGAGAGGAAGTGATCCTCAAAATGAGATCAACTCCTCATTTCATGGTCTTCAGATCATGTAGAAACTCTATGCTATGAAGATAAGCCTTCCAAGGTTGTTTAATATCTCTTGAGGAAGATGAAATTCGAATTTGCCAAGTTTAGAAAAAACCCTGATTTATTGCCCCCAAAATAGGTGCCAAATCAACTTGAACACCTTTTCTAACCTCCTTTGCATCAAATGTATACTTTGAATTTGATACTATAATTCAATATCTATCTTTAGAAAGATTTTTCAAGAGATTTGGCTGAGTAAAACTTCGATTTGGGAAAAAATACTCCTTCTCTGGCCTCTTTGCGATTTCACCACCTCTTCCGCCTTGAAATTTGCTAGTTAGTTGTTGAAAGCTCTGCTTTTCAATAGCTAATTAGTTGTAACTGCACCTCTTGTGCTGGTGAAAGATCCTCTTTGGCCAAAAAAAAATCTTTAAAATGGGTATACTCTGCCTCCATGGCTGCCATCTATTCTTTTAGAATTTGAACCAAATTCTTTTATTTTCTTCTTCAATTTACTCCATATCTTCCTTTGGAAACAAAATGATTAATGAGCCAATGTACTCTTTCTTTCCAAATCTATAACAACAAGCACTACTTTGACAATAATTTAATTATAAGTTTCATTCTTGCCAATCTGAAGAACTTTTCAAGTTGGAATTACCAGGTTGAACAACATCTCTAGGAGCTGAAGCAAAGCCAACAATAGATTGTTGCCGTGTCTACATCCCTTGATATGTAGGAACACTATTTTTATTTGCATATACCCATTGCTGAGTTCCAGAATGCACCAGTGGCATGTGTTGAAGCTACGAAACAAGTTGATATTGTGGATTAACACTGTATGAATTCTGTGACTGACCATATGTAGATGGAGCAAACATATAGGATGATGACAGTGACAATCCCATGCCACCTAAACCAGATGGAGGTGACATACTAAGAGGTTTTTGAGATTGTTGAGGCTGCTGAGATGGAGGAGCTCGACTTGCCATTGGCCTTGGCTACTAAAGATATGTCATAGAAGGAGCCTGAGATGAAGGAAGAGTTTGTTGTTGTTTCCCTAGATGTGGAGGCAAATGTTGCATTTGTGGAGGATACTGCACAGGCTGTGGTTGAATAGATGGAGCATTTCCAATGTTTGACAGTGGTATACCTTGAGCCATAGGCCAAAACTGTTGGCTACTTGGAGGCATAAATTGCTGACCTATTTGTGGTGGTACTCCAGATCTAAATTGCATTGGTAGTGGAGCAAGTATTCCAACAATAAATGCTACATTTATTCATTGGACAGTTATGCAATCTTTGGTGCTTATATCATCAAACACTTGGAAACTTGTGGGCTTTTGACATATCGACATGTGACTTGACCTGGCAAATGGCTTGTTTCGTGACTTGAATCATGGCTCGATTAGTGTCTAGATATCTTTGACCTGTCAAAATGATTTATAAACCAAACTACATTCAACAATAGACATCTTCATGGCCTTTGAGTTTTAGCTTAACTTGTGGCTATATTAATGGTTCAATTTCGATGTCAACTAGCTTTTAACTCTTGACTTAGTGTTCTAGTCTTTGGAGTATTGCATGGAAAAAACTATGGTTTAGGCTATGTATCAATTAAGAAATATTGACAATATGTATTTGTGAAATGTAGGTTGAAGACTGCATAACAAAGGTTTGGAGCAATCATGGTCAATGAGAGCTGATAAGGAAACTAGAAGTTTAAGATGCTGGCCAAAGTCTAATAAGAAAAATGAGTGAAACACACACACACACAGAGAGAGAGAGAGAGAGAGAGAGAGAGAGAGATAAAAACACTCTAAAAAAACTAGTGCATTTTGATCGCTAACAGTTGGTATGTTGATAGTGGTTGCTCAAAACACATGACAGGTGATAGAGACAGGTTTATTACATTAAGAAAGGAAAGAGATGGATCAGTCTCCTTCGGAAATGATGATTCAACTAAAATCATTGGAAAAGGCATAGTCAGAATTGGGAACAAGAATACAAAAGAGAAAAATGTTCTACTAGTAGAAGATATGAAACATAATATTCTAAGTGTGATTCAAATGTGTGACCAAGTTCATAAAGTTACTTTCGATTCACAAAAGTGCAAGATAAGAAAATAAGATTTAGGAAAATTGATAGCTACAGCTGCAAGAACTTCAAGCAACATATATGTGTTAAGTGAAATTGGAAATGAAAAGTATTGTCTAGGAAAGGAAGATGAAAGTTGTCTATGGCATAGAATAATGGGTCACATACATTTTGATAACCTTGTCAAATTCAACAAAAGAGAAGCATTCAGATAAATTCCCCAAATCGTGAAACCAACCAACACTTAATGCAATAATTGTCAACAAGGAAAGAAAACAAAGACCAGGTTCAAATACAAGGAATATTCAACAACAAGACCACTGGAAATTGTGCACACTGATATAGTTGGACCAACTACAACAAAGGGTTTAAAAGGTCAGAAATACTTTATGTTATTAGTTTATGATTATACAAGAATGACTGCAACTTTCTTTCTCAAGAATAAGTGAGAAGCTTTTGAAAAATTTAAGATCTACAAGGAAATGGTTGAAAATGAAATGGATTCAAAAATCAATTGCTTGAGATCTGATAATGGAGGAGAATTCACTTCAAATGAATTTATGGACTACTATAGAAGTCATGGAATAAAAAGGCAATTCTCCATTGCCAAGACACCTCAACGGAATGGAGTCGTTGAAAGAAAGAACAGGACAGTACATGAAATGGCTCGAACAATGCTAATGGATTCCAAATTGATAGATATATTTTGGACACATGAAGTTCATACAACATTTCACATTCAAAATAGAGTAATGCTCAGAAACAACACTAACAAAACTTCCTATGAGCTATGGAAAGGAAGACCAACAAATGTGAATAACTATAGAGTTTTTGGAAGCAAATGCTACATCAAAAGCGAACATGGAAGAATGGGAAAGTTTGAATCTTCTGTGGACAAAGGATTACTTGTTGGTTACTCAAGTACAAGGAAAGAATACAAGTGTTACAATTTGAGATTGAACAAAGTTGTGGAAAGCATCAACGTAACAATTGATGAAACATGCAGACTAGAATCAAAGGAAGAAGAAAATGAATCAATGGAACAACCTTTCAAAGAAGAAGAAGAAGATGAAAAAGAAGTAGAAGAGGAAGATGAAAAGAATCTGAAAGAAGAAGAAGAGCAAGGTCAACAAGTGTCTCCAAAGACACCTAGCAGACGAGTACAGAAGAATCATCCTTCAGATCAGATTATCAGAAAGAAAGATGCAAGAGTTGAGACTAGAAGAAGAATTCGTTCACCAGAACAAACACACCTAGCCCTCTTATCTACAATTGACCCAAATTGTTTTGAAGAATCCAGGAAGGATGAATTTTGGAATAAGGCCATGAATGAAGAATTGGATCAAATAGAGAAAACTGACACTTGGGAATTGGTTCCAATACCAAAGAATAAGAATGTTATCGGAACCAAATGGGTTTTCAGGAATAAATTGAATGAAGATGGATAGGTTACAAGGAACACA
The DNA here is from genome assembly GCA_009831015.1 of Picea engelmannii. Lineage (NCBI taxonomy): Eukaryota > Viridiplantae > Streptophyta > Pinopsida > Pinales > Pinaceae > Picea > Picea engelmannii. The sequence continues at coordinate 22,391 of ML831720.1, read as the reverse complement.
TCTATATTGGTATGTAAATGATATGCACAGATTGAAGGAATCGAATTTGAAGAGACATTTGCCCCAGTTGCTAGAATGGAAGAAATTTGTTTTCTTTTAGCTTATGCATGCTCCAAAAATATTAAAGTGTATCATATGGACATAAAATAATATTTTCTGAATGGGGAACTTGAAGAAGAAGTCTACATTGAACAACCAGAAGGATTTCATTTGTCAAAGAATGCAAATTATGTGTGTAAATTAAAGAAGGCCTTGTATGGTCTAAAACAGGCTCCTAGAGAATGGTACTCTAGACTGGATAAGTATCTACAGAAAGCAGGGTTTAGAAAATGAAGTCGAGACAAAAACCTCTACATCAAGGTAAGTCAAGGTAATATTTTATTAATTGAAGTTTATGTTGATGATATTATTTTTGGTAGTGATGATGAAAGGTTAAGCCTGAAATTTCTAAAGGATATGCATAATGAATTTGAAATGTAATTACTTGGAGAACTATCCTTCTTTCTGGGACTTTAGATATGTCAAATCAACCAAGGAATTTTTATTTCTCAAACCAAGTATATCAGAGAAATGTTAAAGAGGTTCGGAATGGAAGATTGCAAACCAGTTATCACTCCCATGCAAACCAGTTGCAAGTTAAGAAAATATGATGATTCAAAGTCTACAGATCAGAGTAAATAAGGTCAATTATTGTCAGCCTACTATATGTGACAGCATCCAGACCATATGTAATGCAGGCAGTTGGACAGGTGGCCTGATTTCAAGAAACAACAAAGGAATCACATGTATTAGCAGTGAAGAGAATTTTTAGATATCTCAAAGGAACAAAAGAGTTTGGATTATGGTATCCAAAAGGAAAGGATCTATCTCTTATTGCCTACATAGATGAAAATTGGGCAGGTTGTACTGATGACCGACGAAGCACCAGTGGAGAAATGTTCTACTTGGGTGAGTGTTTAGTATCATGGCTAAGCAAGAAACAATCATCAATATATTTAACTACAGCTGAGGAAAAGTATATTTCAGTAGCATCATGTTGTACACAGTTTCTTTAGATGAAACAAACTCTGACAGATATACAAGTTGATTATAATGAGCCCATTCCAATCTATTGTGATAATACGAGCACCATCAGTATCTCAAAGAAACTGGTGATGCACTCCAAGATGAAGCACATTCTAATAAAGTATCACTTTCTGCGGGAGCAGGTTGCAGAAAAGGACATCAGAGTTGAGTATGTAGGAACAAAAGAACACGTAACAAACATCTTTACAAAACCACTTCCACGAGAAGCCTTTGAGTTTCTTCGCCAAAGAATCAGAGTTATTTTTACTCCAAAATGAATGCTTTTGAATGCTTATCTTATATGTATTATATGTACACGAGAAAGAACCATAAAGAGGACAATTGAGTCAGGGGGAGAAACCCCGGATCGAAAGATACCTTTTTCATTGATGACAAAGGGGGAGAGATTCATCAGATGCAGAGGACAAAGACATGGTTCCAGGGGAAGCAATGGTCACAGAGATGTAGAGGATAGAGGAATGTTTCCAAGGGGAGCATGACTAATATGAATTCATTATTGCATGACATAATTTTATTTTTTCATCAGAGTGTTTCCATCAATTCCAAAGGGGGAGATTGCTTATTAAGGTTGGTTGTCATTGATATCAACCCTTGAAGAAAGCTCGGTAGAAAAAAGATTTGGGTAATGGACCCAAGTTTGTTTGATGTAAACATGAATCATTATTGTATTTTCATGGTTGATAATAAGTGCAAATGGATGAAATCCAAAGTGGTCCCCTTATGGTGAAATCCCTTACGAAAGACGCTTTGCAGATTGAGTTGTCCTAGAAGTATAGTTAGAGAACCCATGCTTATTTGTGGAATAATGAGATGAAGGTCAGTGAATTTGTCAGTGAAACTATCCTAGATGGATATTTCTTGTCATTCCAGTTATGGTGGTATGTGGAATGTCGCATAACGCCTCACGGTTTGAGAGTTATGACCTAACAAAGTTGGAGGACCCTCATATGTCATCTAGAAGCCCTAAAAGGTCAAAGTAGTCAAAGTGGTTTAAGATATTTTAGAAGGTAAATAATAAAGTGAAGTGATGAGTGTACTATAATTCAAAGTGAATACAAAATAAATTGTTTAAATAATAAATTTAATTGAGAATTTATAAGTGGGTTAACCCTAAAATAAGGGAAGTGGGAAAAGTGACTTAGAATATGTTTTTAAGGAAGCTACTTGGAGAGTATAAATAAGAGGCAAGGCTCTCTCATATTAGATAAAAATTGAGAATATTGAATATCTATAGGTGCATGAGGTAACCAAAGGAGATCTAAGCCAAATTTCAGAGGGAAGGTGAAGAAAAGAAGGTCAAATTCAAGAGAGGATCAATTATTTTGATGATGCTTTCTAAGGTATGTTATTTATAGGTCATCTCACCATTTTGACAATAACCTTTTTTATAAAATGATTCAGATTGTTAAATTGATATTCCATTGAGGAAACATATCCATGTATCTATGGTAAAACATTGAGATTGTGGGTCTTTTTATTTGTTGAGTTACACTCCGTGGAAAATAGGGTTTATGGCTAGTCCTGAAACTAGTCTAAAACAGGTATTTCGGGTAAAAACGTCATAAATTCTTCATAACAAATCCAAATTCAGTAATAAAACATGTTTTGGTTAGAGTAAAATCTTTAGTATTATGTGTAACATTTTTAGATCTATTCAACAAATATTTCATGCGAGGAACGCTCTACAAGGTCTCTCTCTAGAATAATCCATAATTAAGCAAGGTATGCCATTTTTTCTATAAGTCCTTTTCTGAGAGGTTCCAAGTAGTGACACCTGGAGGAATTAAAGAAAACACACTTAAGAACATTTTGTATCATTTTCATATATTTATTCATTACATCTACATAGTTATGATTATTTCAAGTTAGGGTTGTTGACTAATCCAAAACTAGTCATGCGGGACTAAAGAAAAGTTTGATGAAAATGCTAGTCTCTTGTTGTTAAATTTAAGGAAGGTTTGCAG
>ML831719.1:71702-95887 GCA_009831015.1 Picea engelmannii | reverse complement strand
TTTATATCAAAGCTATATTCACTTAGAAATTCTAACCATCTTCTTTGCCTAACATTTAGAGTTGGTTGATCAAATAAATATTTTAGACCATTATGGTCTGTTCTTAGCTCAAACCTTTTCCCCATGAGGTAGTGTATCCATTTCCTCAAGTCATGCACTATGGATTCCAACTCTGAATCATGGGTGGCATAGTGTCTTTCATGCTCCTTCAACTTTCTTGATTCATAACATATAACGAACCCATTTTGACTGAGGACTCCACCAAGTCTTTCTTTATATGCATTTTTGCATACAATGAATTCTTCATTTGGGCCTGCAATTCTTAGTATTGGAGCACTTTTTAATAATTTCTGCAAGTGTTGGAAACTCTTTTCACAATCCAATGTCCACTGAAACTTCACACCCTTCTTTTGTAAGGAAGTGATTGGGTGTGCAATTTTTGAGAATCCTTCAATTAATCCCCCTATAGTAGCCTAGAAGGCCCATGAATGATCTGACCTCTGTCACATTCTTTGGCAGTTTCCATTCTCTAATGGCTTCTATCTTCTCAGGATCCACTGCTATCCCATCCTCTGAAATGATATGTCCCAAATAATAAATTTGCTTCCGATAAAATGAGCACTTGCTCAACTTGGCATACAACTGATGCTACCTTAATAATTTCAACACCATCCTCAAACGATGCTCATGATCTTCTTCTAACTTAGAATATATAAGAATGTCATCCAAAAATACAATGAAAAACTTATCTAAATATTCTCGGAATAGACCATTCATTAAGCACATGAAAACAACTGGTGCATTTGACAACCCAAATGGCACCACTATGAACTCATAATGACCATACCTTGTCCTGAAGGAGGTCTTGTTGATATATTACTCTTTAATATTTATGTTGTCACAAGAGTTGACTCTAGGCTGTAATAGAGCCAAGCCTCAACATATTTTAAATGAAAAAATAAATTATCACTAGGAACTTGAGTTGGGTTTCATGGAAGTAAATTCTGAGATAACCACGAATCACTTTTGATTAGAAGTGGCCCCTTCCAACCCGAGAGGGATCTCTTGAATATATGTCATGATAAGATATTCAATAAGATTAACAGTGGGCAAATTTGTGGGTAACATAAATTTTTGAGGTTTTTAGGGTTGGTTGTTTGGACCAGGAGGTATTCCATTGGGCATGGAGTCAAATGATCAAGAAAATAATAAGAGTGTTTCGACAGTGGAAATCCATGGAATAGAGTCGAGGTAGAACCTGATTACAGAGATAAGAATTTATAAAAGTATGGCAACAAAATAGAGAGAAAACATATTAAAATGCAAAGAGCACTTAGCAATGAGTGAATTCCAAGCATAAATCATTGGAAAGAGATGGTTGGGATAGAGCATCTATCCATGGATGAATTTTGAACCTTCAGATCTTTACAAGAAACAACCTATAACATGTCCTACAACAGAGCATCTAACAAACAGATGAATTCCATTCCAAACACTGTCACAAATCGAGAAGAAAATGGAAATAAAACTAAGTGAAATGATGTGAAAATGAAGCAACAAGACATTCTTTGCAAACAACATCACAAGAATCTCTGATATAGATAAAAAAATGCCCCACACTCTTTTATTAAACATGAAAATAAATGCTACAGCCCAGGATTACTACTCATGTATGTCCTTTTCTCTCTCCCCCTTCTTTTACAAATATGCCTCCCATATGTATTGAGGTCGAAATCCTCTCTAATTTAAAAGATAACAACAATTACAAGAAATTCTTGAAACTTTCTGCTGAAAACTAGAGTTGTGGTTATGGCTTTGTATCTCTCTAATCGCGACAGTTGTGTATAAATTGAAAGAGATTTTTTTGCATCTATTTATTTTGAGAAAAAACCTCTCTCAGTTCCCTGAGACCCCTTTTCATTTTCCCCAAATCTACATTTAACAAACATGTGTCAAAACAAAAAAATATGAAATCCAAAAATTAGGGCTCAGAGATGGATCTGATTCTCCCAGTATGTCACACTTGTAGGAAAAATAAAAGAGTCTAATGATCTCTGATGTTTTAGTTACAAAATCTTCCAACCGTTTCTTAAAATGATACCCAGTCGCTCAGAATCCTCATTTGAAAATGATGACTCAACACAGTAAAAAATGCCACATTTCTGAAAATGAACCTCATCTTGAGGGGGACATTGGACTGCCTTACCAAGCTCAAAATGAAATTATGAAGACACCACTGGATATCTTAGGATTTTTATATGTCGATCAACTATTCAAACGCGAAAAACGACCTCTCCACGGCTAAGAAAATTGTGTTTTTCTAAAGCAGTTTTGCATATGACTGGAGTCCCGATTTCGGGTTTTTGGGATGCGGGGAAACGAAGCAGTGGTTATTAAAATATCCACATTGGCCAAATCCTCAATGGAAAAATCCCCGAAATAGATTTTGGCTTTTACATTGCACTCTTTCGGGCCTTCAGGTTTCAGGTATCATATCCTCAAGAGTTATGACATCCAAGGAATCCCGAATCGCGAAATCACGATGGGCTTAACTAGATGATAATCATTTGTTTTAATCTCTTAATTAATCATGATTAGGAATTAATATTTAACCTTTCGTGGATTTAAGTTTCGGGACTTCGATAATACTTGACGCGAGAAATCCCGAATCGCGAAATCATGATGGGATTAATTAGACAATAATCATTTGTTTTAATCTCTTAATTAATCATGATTAGCAATTAATCTTTAACCTTTTGTGGATTTAAGTGTTGGGAATTCGATAATACTTGACGCGAGAAATCCTGAATTGCGAAATTGCGATGAGATTTATTAACGTTAATCTTTCTGAATCTTTATTTGACTCGTCTTATCCTTTAATACTTTAGTGAATTCAGGGATCGGGGCTGTAGTTATTAAAATATCTACATCGGCCAAATCCTCGATGGCTAAAAACATGAACTCATGATATTTTTCTTCATGTGGATTAATGCTCGGTGTATGCGGTCATTCCACTTCCAATGCTTCTATTCATTCCCTTATGACTCAATGCTCGAACATATGGTACATTTCTTTGATTCTCACGTGAAACCTGTCTTTGCATTTTTCATGAGTTGGCTTGTGACTGTTATACTGTTGTGGCATTTGGGGATGATTTCGATGTTATTTGACTGAATATGACAGGTAGAGAACATTTAGTGATGCACGTGACAGACAAATGGTTGTTTTCTGACATCTACAGTTTCGGTAGTTAAACACTATAAATGTTTCTCTCCTAAGTGACCGAAAGCCAAAATTTCAATATTTGTTACAACACCTTACCTGATGGTAACTAGACCTAAGATAAATCCTTGAAAATATATTTTCGTCCTTCAATTGATCAAATAGTTCATCAACCCTTGGAAGAGGATACTTGTTCTTTACAATCACTTTATTCAACTATCTGAAATCAATGCACAATCTTAATGTCCCATATTTCTTCTTCACGAACAATATTGGGGCACCCCAAGGTGACACACTTGGGCGTATATACCCCTCCTTCAAAAGTTTTTCAAGCTTCATTTTTAGCTCCTTCAGCTCTGGTGTACTCATTCTGTAAGGAGTCTTTGACACTAGAGCTACTCCAGGCATTAAATTTATAGATAAATCAATATCTCTCTTTGGGGGTAGTCCTAGTAGCTCCTTGAACACATCTTCAAAATATTCCAGGACTACATGGTCTTCCAAATTTGGCACTTTATCTTTAGATGTCTCTTCCATATGAGCTGCAAATATTTGACACCCTTTTCTATAACATTTCTTCGGTTGCAATGATGAAATTTCTCTGATGGTTACAACCATGGGAATTCCCTGCACTCTCCTTAGGCTCCCCTCCTCATCCAAGCAAGTAAATTTCTTATTATGACAGTCTAGGATATCATGATGTTGGTCCAACCAATCCATCCCAATTAGACAATCATAGGAACCTAAAGGAAAGATGTTCAAATCTTCCCTGGTGTTCAGTCCATTCATGTCCATAAGACATGACTTAACCATCTCATTAAATTTTCTTTTGGCTCTAGTAGCCAGTTGCACCAACCAAGATTGTCCATGCTTGCTTCTTCATAAATGAAAACTTTCCACCATCTTAGGATCTATATAACTATGACTAGCTCCTGAATCAATTAAAATAACAATGGTTTGGTTGTTGATCATACCTTCCACTTCAATCATATGTGACTGATACTCTGCTTGTTTGTTGTCTAGGGATGCATAAATCCTTGGAACATTTCCTCCCATGTTCTCCATTGTTTCAACTTGTTGTACATTGTGAACAATCCTCACTTCTTCACCTCTGTGAGGACAATATCTGAACATATGATCTCCTTTACAACCCCAACATTGAATAGGTGGTTTCCTTGGCCTTTGACCCCCTGTCTCAATCGTTCTGGGTTCTCTAGAAGTTGGTTTTCCTCAAGGATTATTTTTGAAGAATGGTGGATTAGTTCCCTTCTTCCTCTGATCCACCTTGAATTTTTTTTTGTGTTCCGAAGCTTTTAGGAAAGTTGGCCTTGATTTGTGTTGATCATATAGACATTTCTCTTGCCTTATGGTCTCCTCCAATGTCTTGGGATCATCATACTGTATTTTTTCACTAATGAATGATGGCAATCCACTCAAATACCTTTGAATATTAACTGTATCATCCTTAATGAAAGAAACATACTTCAACAGTTCTAAAAACCTTCTCTCATATTCATCTATGGTCATACTCCCAAGCTTGAGTTCAAAGAACTCTTTCATTTTCTTGTCATAGTATCTATTAGTCAAGTATTTGTTCTCAAAATAATTCTTGAATTCCCTCCAAGTAACACTTTTCTCTTTGATGTTTTGCACCTACACAAATTGATCCCACCACATGGATGCCTTTCCCTTGAGTTGATAGATGGAAATTCTACCTTCTGCATCAGAAGAATAATTATTCATTTGAAAATACTTTCTCATACCCAACAACCATGTCTCTACATCTTCATCCTTCTTTTACTCACCATAAAATGTAAGAGGTTTGATTTTTTTCATTTATCCTCGTAGCTCATCCACCCCAGACCTCTTATGATTCCTGAGAGGGAATGGATTTGAGCTATTGTGTTCCCTGTTATTGAAATTCCTTGGGGAGTGATGGTGATGTCTGATAACACTTCTTGTTCTTCTTTTCTCATTAGGAGACCTGCAACTTCCTGATTTGCTTGAGCCACTCTCCTTATCCAATTTATTTTCTATTTTGTTGAAGCTCTGCATTAAATTCATGTTGAATTCATCCTTATTATCCTTGTCTCTCATAAGCCTTTCATTACTATATTTATGGCTTTAGACATCCCTCTGCAAAATTTTAATGGTCTCTACCATATTCATATTCTTATCCCTTCCTTCTCCATGTCCATTGGAGTTTGTTCCTTGAATGGCCAAATGGACATCCATCCCTCTGATCTCATCTTCCTGGTTGTAATTACCCTATGCCTCTTTCATTCCTATAGAATATGTGTTGATCCTGATATGATCTAGTTGTTTTTAAATGTGCAAAATGTGCAAACAACTAAACTTTGTCAGGCTAACTGTTTCAACAATTTCATGAAAATATGAACCATTCTGGTTCAATAATATATCATAATAATTTCTTCTGATTCCCCAAAAATTGAATGCCTAGATCATTTTATTTTGGTGAATTACTATATTCTACTATCCGATACCTTTCCAACACCTGTTCCCATGCTCAATTCTAATTCTTGAGCGGAAAGTTATGGTTATTTGAAAACTGCCCATTAATGTTTTTGTTCATTCTTCAACTTGGCCCAGCTCTACGCTGTAAATATGCATTTTTTCACCTACTACATTGGAATCTTCATGGGATATCCATTGATTTTATTCATATACATATTGTGGACACCCTGTCCAATTTTTACCTTTTTCTAGCTTCCGGGATGCTAGTTATATCCTACTGAAGTTCTACGCCAATTCATGTTTTTGGTCTGGAATGCTATAGGTACCTTATTTTCCATATTAAACATTTTTAACATGCCCATAAATTTAATTCAGCTCTGGAAATGTCTTCTATCATTCAATAGCTTTCCATTTACTTCTTGTGTGCCTCAATCTGGTTCCGAAGCAGAAAGTTATGTCTTTTTGAAGTTAGTTGGGTCTTAAAATTTACCCTTCACTGTTTGTGCTATAACTTTCTCATAAAATCTTTGTTTGATGAATGGTTTACACCATTAGAAGTATCTCTCTGAGCTCTATTATTTGAGATATAAAGAGAAAGTGTACCTAGGTACATTCTATTCTCGTGGTTTTTGCGTTGCTAAAAACGTTGTTAAGGACCTCAAAAACGCGTTGCAGAACGATGACGCTCAAACAATATAAAATGTCGCGGAAAATCGTTGGTTTTCTGTTGTTTTTCACCTTCCAAACGACTTTTTGTGCACAATTTTCAACCTATACATACATATTTAGCATGCACAATACCACCACAACATACATGTTGTTTCGCGCACCCATGACCACTGTGCATCGCTTCTCTGTCGCGCCAATAGCTGGCGCACACTATTTTTGTGTCGCGCGCCAATATCCACCATGCAACATTTTGGTTTTTGCATTATTACCTGTTGCGCACCATTTTTGTATCACTCAGTGGTATTCCATGTGCATTTTACTCTATGCGTTGTACCATGCCAAATCTTAGTACGCCCCCACCACGTACCAATACTCTGCACGCACCATTAAATAAATTGTCGGGTGGCAACATATACTCCTCTCCGCTCTGCCAATACTACGCACACCACTCATGCCATTATTATGTGTGTGCACACCACGCGCACCTTATTATTTCTATGCACACCTCCCAATGCTAAATTTAGCACGTGCATCCACACACCAAAATTTTTCCGCGCGGCACCAAAATTTAGCGTGCGCACCTGCATACCAACATTTTTCCGCACAGTGCCAAAATTTAGCACGTGCACCAGCACACCAACATTTTTTCGTGCGGTGCCAAAATTTAGTGCGCGCACCAGCACACCAACATTTTTTCGCGTGATGATAAGATTTAGTTTGCACATCGGGATCTCCTTGATTGATTGTAAACATATCTTGAGCAATCAACTCTCATCTATAGGATGAAAAGGCATTTATGCATAGTTAATGAAAGTAGGTAGATTTAAATTTCTAGATTAGACAGCTTTAGGAGCTGGAGGGAAAACATATATAGACACCCTCATCTTGTATCATTTTTAACAGGATCAATTGCATCATATAGCATGGAGAAGAGTTGTAGTAGAGAGTTGTGTAGAAGAATCCATGTATAGAAGTTCTGAAATTAATATATGAAGCTTTGATTCAGGCTCATGGGGTTCTAATATTTTCTGTGTATACATGCTGAATGCTATGCTTATGGTTGTTTTACTCTTTCTGTTGTGCATTTGCTTTATGCTATGTATGTATGATTTCATGTTAAGTGTTTGAAGTATGAGAGAGTAAGGAAATGAGTTTCAATTGTTTCTCTTCTTGAGTCAGATTTCCTGCAAGGAGTGAAGTGAAGCGTCTGCAAGGAGTCCATTGACAGGTTCAAAGTTCACTTATGAAAGTTCAGGAGGGATACTGTTGTTCTCATTTTCTGTAGAAGTGAAATTTAGGCACATAAGACGTGCAAGGTGTGTGGAGGCTAGTTGGAATTTAGGGTTTAGGGTTTAGGGTTGAAAGACTGTTGTCACAAAGAGTTGCACAGAGTCAAAAGAACTCAAATACTTAGATTTATTTGAATACGTGCCGCAAGGATTACATGCAGAAATCTCATAGGAGATTTAAGTTGGCGAAAGAAAGCTCAGGAGAGTTAGTGTCTTCAAGGTGTTTGAGGAGCAGAAGGGAACTTTAGCCATCGTGCAAAGGATAGGTTCCATAAGAGAGTCACAGGGTCAATTTAGGGCCAAAGATCTTTGAAGAAGAAATTTGGATGGTCAGAATTCTCTGAGAATAATTCCCGAAATAGCGAGAGCCATAGGATCTATAGGAGCTATAAGGCAGATACGAGGCCGTTGATATTGAATTATTGGGACACTAGATCATTTCATCATTTCGGAATTCGAAAATCCGAAGTGCAAGCCAAACCCTTGGCTGATCAAATCCCCGAAACACGAAAAGGAGGTTTTCATGGTGGAAGCAAGTTAAGTTTTTGGAAGTTCAGAGTTTGGGGTTTAAGAAGACTTGAGGGAGAGAGATCGGGACACAGCAAGGGAGAAAACCCGAAATTAGAGGTCGCAGCAGAGAATTATCGGCATTTCGAAAGTTGGGAATTCGGTATTCCCATTGACAAAGATCTACACTCCACATCGATTTTTCCAAAGTTGCAAATCTTGAAGGAGTGGGGGAAGAATACGTGTTTCAAAAGATTAGAATTTGGGAAATCGGGGATTGCGAAGACATAAGGTGGTTCGAGAGTTGCAAACTCCCGATACCCGGAAACCTGAAACAAGGAGGAGACGACACGTGGAAGGACATGAGGCTTCATGTCTAGGTTCATGAAAGGTAGCAAGGAGAAGTACCAGTTCGACATTTCAGGATTCGGCATACCGGAAGTCCTACCGATGAGAGGATAGATATAGTAAAGAGGAGAAATTGGTACGCGAAAGTCCAAAAGGATTTCAGAATACGTCATTTTGGCATTTCGAGGTTCGGAGGTTCGAGAGCCCTTAGGACATAGTAAAAGCACATTTCGGTGGTTGAAACCCCGAAATAGCGAAGAGAAGGGGAAGGACGAGACATTTTTATTTCGGCAAATCATTAATTCGGGTTTTGGGACTCCGGAAGTCGAGGGAAAGAGTTGCATGACATTGCAACTCCCGAGTTCATGACAGCCGAAAACCCAAAATCAACATCAGGAAAGGCCAAGTGTTATTATTTCGGGTTGCAAAGGTCAAATAGGTAAGGTGCTCGACCACAGGATTCGCGAATTAGCAAAGTTCGGTATCCCGAAATAAAAGAGGAAATTTCCTAAAGGTTTGTTGTGGGTTGATTTCTTGAAAAGGAAATAGAAGAGCCAATCAAGCTCTCAGGGGCTGAAAGGAAAAGATCCTGTGTGGATTCCGACCTACGGGTCTGGGGTCTGTGTCACATATGTAAAGCTTCCGCAAGAGTGTTGAATGTATATGTTATAATTTCATGTAGTTTGAAGAGAAAATTTATGTGGCATAGCTCAGTTGAATACTGGGTATGTTACAGTATGTTCCGCAACGAGAGAATGTAAGTGTTCCCTGGTGTAGCTTGGCCTTTATAGGCTAGGAATGTTACAAAGACAGTGTCAGAGCTAAGTAAATCTTCTGAGGAGTGGCATGCCCAGCCGGTGTGAGGCCGGGGGTGTTATAGTATGGTATCAAAGCTTCAGTTCCAACACTAAGCTTGGATGGGACGAAAAGTTTTAGTTGAAGTGAATATTCACAAAAGATTAAATTTCAAAGTTGCCAAATTTTCAAGTCACAGAGCGTCCAAGAAAAATTTTGGCACCGCGCGGAAAATGTTGTCGTGAAGGTGTGTGTAGTAAGTTGTGGTTCCATGCGGAAGAGTATTGTGTGCAGATGCACGTCCTGAATTTAGCATTTGCATGGTGAGCACACACATAGTAATGTGCACATGGTGTGTGCAACATTTCAAAACACAGAGGATTTGGTTGGTGCACACATAGTATGAGTATAAGTTATCTCAAGACAGTGTAGTCAATGGTGCATGCAAATTATTGTGCGTGGTGAGGCATATTGAACTTTGGCATGGTGCAATGCATAGGGAAAAATACATGTGGATTATCCGTGTGAGATACCAAAACTGTGCATAGTGGATATTGGCGCACAATGCAAAAGTAGTGAACGCAAGTTATTGGCGCTACATAGAAGAAATTCATAGGGGATATAGGTGTGTGGAACCATTATTTACCTTGTAGTGTTGTTGTGCATGATAAATATGGGTGTACATGTTGAATTTTTGTGCACGCGAAGTCGTTTGGAAGGCGATGAGTTTGAGTTAATAGAAAACTTGCATGATATTAGAGGAAAAAGAAACACACAACCACATCAGAGAATTATTTAAAATGAATTCAAAGTTGGTTGTGAAGAAATAAATATAATCTAAATTATTAAGCCGAGAGCATTTTAGGGAAGAATTTCGATCTTTATATTCCTTCGATTCAGATAGATGGAAGTGAAATATAAGATTACAAGAAAAACATACTATGAAAGAAAACATGACTCATAAAACCACTGGTTATAATCTAGTAATAAACAGTCCAAAGTCCACTTCTACATTTATATAATCGTATTAATCCAAAGATTACACAAAAAAGGGAATGATAACAATTATCATATTGTAAAAGGACCGTTTAAGAACAATCCTATCATATATGGAGTCCCTTTCCTCTACTACCCCCTGTTCCAAAATTCACTAAAATATAGCTAATTTAAGTTGAGGACTCATTTCAGCTTAGTGATCTCCTCCTTTAAAGAATTTAACAAGACTGGTTGATTCTCTCCAACACTTTCATTCGTCTCAGCTATGGTTTCCTTATTCTGTCGCTTGCTCCTTTTCTTCTTAGCAGCTAACATGTTGATGACTAAATACTTCATAGTGGGATTTAGCCTGACTTCCAACTGCGAGTCTACAACCGACTCTGTGTGGAATTTAGTCACTAGAATGTGAGAAAGTACCTTTTAATCCTTATTCACAGGAAATTCTAGCATGTTACTTGAATAACCAGTCTCACTAGATCTAGCCTTGTCCATGTACTTCAATTTGTGGATACCGAAATGATTTTACAGAGAGAAGAAAGTCGAGCAATTTGGAGATTACTTCGTTTATGGATAAACTGATGTCTCCATACTTGAGGATTGGTAGTTATAGAATCCCAATTATGAAGCACATATAGACTACGTAAAAGTGCATTGGGTTTCCATGCTCAGATAATCCATTTCAAATGATTATCTTTTGATTTCGTTATATGGCAACGTTCAGCTAGCGTCATACAACTGTGAAGTACCGAACGATTGAAACAAGGTGATATGACTAGCCATCTCCTATTCCATGAGTGGTGGTTTTGACATTTTGAAACATGTGATACCGCGTCTTAGAGAATGTGGTTTCAGAAAACTACCTTTTGCCCAGATTTATCTTTGAAGGTGCCACACGTCTATGTTCTCAAGACTTGTATCTTATCTAGAATTGTTATGGTGATAACAATGGGAAATCATGAGAGATAATTCTGATGTATATATTGAACCAAAATGGTTCATAATTTTCGTGAATTGTTGAATTGTTAACCTAATAAGTTTTGATGGCTGCATGTTTTGCAAAATTAACAACAACTAGATCAGATCAGATCAGTGCAGATTCCATAGGATTGGAAGAGGCACAAGAAAATTACAGTCATCCAGATGAGAGCAGAGGGATGGATGTCTATTTGGTCATTGAAGGAACAAACTCCAATGGACATAGAGAAGAAAGGAATGAAAACATGAATATGGTAGAGACCATTAAAAATTTCCATAAGGATGTACAAAGCCATAAGGATGATAATGAAATTCTTATGAGAGACAAGGAGCAATAGGATGACTTCAACATGAATTTATTGGAGCTCTTGAACATAATAGAAAATAAATTGGTTAAGGAGAGTGGATCAAGCAAATCTAGAAGTCACAAGCCTTTGGATGAGAAAAGAAAACCAAGAAGTGTTAGAAGACACAACAATCATTCCCCAAGGCATTACAATAAGAGAACATACAGCAACTCAAGTCCATCCCATGTCATAAGGAATATGAGGTCTGGGGTGGATGAGCTATGAGGAGAAATGAACAAAATCAAACCTCCTAGATTTGATGGTGAGTACAAGAAGGATGAAGATGCAGAAACATGGTTGTTGGGCATGATAAATTATTTTCAAATGCATAATTATTATTCTCATCCAGAGGGTAGAATTGTTATCTATCAACTCAAAGGAAAGGCATCCATGTGGTGGGATCAACTTGTGCAGGTGCAACACATTAAAGAGAAAATTGTTACTAGGAGGGAATTCAAGAATTATTTTGAGAATAAATACTTGACTAAGAGATACTATGACAAGAAAATGAAAGAGTTCTTTGAACTCAAGCAAGATGAAACAAGGAAGGGATGTTCAAAATGTACAACAAGATGAAACAATGGAGGACATGGGTAGATATGTGCCAAGGATCTATGCATCCCTGGATAACAAGAAACCAGAGTATCAGTCCCACATGATTGAAGTATAAGGTATGATCAAGAACAAAACGATTTCTATTTTAATTGATTCAGGAGCTAGTCATAGTTATATAGACCCAAAGATGGTGGAAAGTTTTCATTTTCCAAGAAGAAAGAATGGGAAGTATTGGTTGGTGTAGCTGGCTATAGGAGCCAAAATAAAAGTTAATGAGATGGTTAAGTCATGCCTCATGGGCATGAATGGACTGAACACCAAGGAATATTTGAACGTCTTTCCTTTAGGTTCCTATGACTGTCTAATTGGGATGGATTGGTTGGACCAACATCATGCTCTCTTAGACTATCACAACAAAGCATTTACTTGCTTGGATGAGGAAGGGAAACTAAGGAAAGTGTAGGGAATTCCCAGAACAATAACGATTAGAGATATTTCAACATTGTAGCTGAAGAAATGTTACAGAAAAGGATGTCAAATATTTGCATCTCATATAGAAGAGACACCTAAAGATAGGGAGACAAAATTGGAAGATTATGCAGTCCTAGAAGAATTTGAAGATGTGTTCAAGGAATTACCAGGACTACCCCCAAAAAGAGACATTGATTTCTCTATAAATCTAATGCCTGGAGAAGCACTAGTGTCAAAGACTCCTTACAGAATGAGTACACCAAAATTGAAGGAGTTGCAAATGTATCTTGAAGAACTTATGAAGAAGGGGTATATATGCCCAAGTGTGTCACCTTGGGGTGCCCCAGTCTTGTTTGTTAAAAATAATGATGGAACATTCAGATTGTGCATTGACTTGAAATAGTTGAATAAAGTGACTGTTAAGAACAAGTATCCTCTGCCAAGGATTGATGACCTCTTTCATCAATTGAATGATGCAAAGATATTTTCAAATATAGATCTTAGATCAGGATACCATAAGGTAAGGATTAAGGAAGAAGATATCAACAAAGTTTCCTTTAGGACAAGGTATGTTCGTTATGAGTTCACAGTGGTGCCATTTGGGTTGTCAAATGCACGAGTTGTTTTCATGTGCTTAATGAATGGTGTTTTTCGAGAATATTTAGACAAGTTTGTAAGTGTCTTTTTGGATGACATTCTTATATATTATAAGTCAGAGGAAGAGCATGAAAATCATTTGAGGATGGCTTTGCAAGTATTAAGTGAGCATCTTCTATATGAAAAATTGAGCAAGTGCTCATTTTATCAGAAACAAATTCATTATTTGGGGCATATCATTTGAAAGGATGGGATACCAGTGGATCCTGAGAAGATAGAATCCATTAGAGAAGGGTTAGAAACAAAGAATGTGACAGAGGTAAGATCATTCATGGGTCTTCCAGGCTACTACATAAGATTTATTGAAGGATTCTCAAAGATTTCACACCCAATAACTTCCTTGCAAAGAAAGGGGGTGAAGTTTAAGTGGACATTGGTTTGCGAAAAGAGTTTCCAACACTTGAAACAATTATTGACAAGCGCTCCAATATTAAGGATTGAAGACCCAAAGGAAGACTTTATTGTATGCACAGATGCATGTAATGAAGGACTTGGTGGATTCCTCAGTCACAATGGGTTTTTCATATGTTATGAATCAAGGAAGTTGAAGGAGCATGAAGGAAATTATGCCACTCATGATTTGGAGTTGGTAACCATAGTGCATGCCTTGAGGAGACACTACCTCATGGGGAAGATGTTTGAGATAAGAACTGACGCAGGCGCGCCCGCTAGGCACGTCTACTCACAGGATATTTCCTCCTTCCTCAGCCTGAAGAACTGAAAAGTTCTTCTATTTCCCTATCGGGAAATTTTCACCCACACCACTCTCTCACGGGTTCTCCCTTTGTTTTAAATCAATGCTAGTATTTTGTTATCAGGGTTCCTCCTATCGAAATTTTGGCACTTGTGATGTCCAAACAACTTGCTTTACCGATCCCCGATCCCCAATATGCTCCCCTGTTGCCTTAGCTTACCGGGCTAAGCCTTTAGTCCACGCAACCGCTTTCCATAAGACCGCAGCCTTATATTCCTTCTCGTCGGGGTTTCTGACTTCAAAATCCCGATGCGCTCAAATTCCCGTTAGCTCTCCAGGCTAAGCACTTGATCCACATGACCTCCCATTATATGACCACAGTCATATTCCTCATCGGGGTTACGGAGTTTATAATGCCAAAATGCAATTGTCCTCAGGATTCACGATCCCCCAAATACCGACTCTCTGGTTTGCTGACAGCTGGCCCCATGGTGGCACCTTCCTCCCTGTCAGGGTTTCGGACTTCGCAATTCCAAAATGCATAAACACCCTGTCACCAAGATCCCTGATATCCCGATGACCCAAACACCGATAGACGACTTCCTTGTCGGGGATTTTCCCGATGGCTTTGATTGCTTCCACGCGTACTCCCCTGATGGACAGTCTTGGTTAACTCTCAGGATTTTGCGATTTCTGATGTCCTGGACGCCTCGTCCCTATGACTCACGAAATGTCGAACTATGAATCCCTTCAGATCTCTGACACGCGTCTGTTGTTGGGAAATAATACCCTACGGACTAACAAGCTAGGGATAAACTTGCATGCATATCATGACCTTAAAGAAATCAATTTTAACCTATCACCCCAAGACTCAAAGCCCTTTTTCACATACAAGCATGGAAAGGACCTACTAACCTTTTTACTGGTGTTTGGTGTAGATCCTCCATTGCGCTGTTGTTCGCTTGCCGTCGCTGCTCCTTCCAAAGACAATCTTGCAAATGAGACAAAACACTATGCATGCATGCTATTTTTCTATTTGAGGGTTAGAGATTAAGCATAAATCGAATAAATCATGTGTGACTCATGCATTGGGACGAGAAAAGTATTCTTTTATTATATTCAAAATGACTCAACTTACAATGAATGTTGAGACCGGCCACCGTTCCTTGATCCTGATCCTGGGCTCCTCCTCTTCTTTGTCCTCCAACTGCTTTGCTTGAATTCTTCTTAGGCTTGAGGAAAGGCTAAAGGGTTGGGACAAATGGATTCGGAAATTGGGCAGAGTTTCTTTGCTATATTTTTCCTCCTCCAAATGGTACCCCTACCCCTTCTTTTATAAGCTAGAAGGAGCTAGGGTTTTGGACAAACTCTCGGCCATGCATGGCTAGGAGTTTCAGTTAACTGACCCATAGATTTTTGTCCCATCGACAACTTTCCTGTTTTTGTGCTTTGTTAGGTAAACGTGGGCTGTAGTAGGCCAGTCAGCGTTCCAACGCATGCAGTGGTAGGCCTGCCAGTGTTCGAACGTGCGCAGTAGTAGATTAGGGCGTGTGCTACTTGATTTAAGAGGATTTTCAAGAGTTTATTCAACATGTATTTGGAAAGGAAGGGATATGAGTTGGCATGATGATAGGTAAGAATGTGTGGTGCAATTTAGGGTTATAACAAATGCCCCCTAATGTGTGAGGTCAGAAGAGCATCTGATGGCTGAAATACATTACCAATTCTTTACCACTCTGTACTGATATGCTGAATGAGTGAGCCCAGGAATCAGGAATCAGGAGGTGCCGTCTGCAAAAAATATAAAATGTCTCACTGAGGCGGGCATACCGATGCTCAGGATAAAATAGAACCACGGATACCAATCAAATACACTATAGATCCATGTCAAACAAATATGAAGAGTAGCCGCGAATAATACACAGTGGAGCTACATCTCGAAATCAGAAAGATATACATATAAAGTATCCATCTCTCAAAAGATAATTCGACTTGATGGCTGTACTTCAGAGCTCGAGAAACAACTTCAAAATCTTCTAAAAACTCGGGTAGGAGTGTAATATGAGTGTACAAATGCACTACCCAGAGGTCTTCGATGGCTCGTCGATTATGGACCTGATAATATAGATGATCGGACTGAAGGCTTGAGTGATTTCGAACAAAGACTTGATTGGATGTTCAGGATGGTCGGGTATGAGGACAAGAGACATATTGCAGAGGGGCCAACTCAGGCTTAGTGAAAAACTTCCCTTGGACAATAGCACGACAAGTGATAAGACTCAGGCAACATATTTGTTAATCATAAGTCTATGAAGCAAGAGGCAACACAAACTCTCCATATGTTTGGAAGAGTAACCAAACGGCGGAGGACACAACTCTATATAGCGAGAAAAGCTTCCTAAGGTCGTACTACATCCCATATTCTGATGAATCAAACGGACAGATGTGCTTTATCCAAGGGCGACTCATGATGCTGCCAATAAAGAAAATACTTTTCCCATCCTCTTTTTGGGGTATATTTGAATATTTTGTTCTTTTTGATGATTTTGAAAATGAATAAAGGAATATTACGTTACAATGGAGGAACGAGTACAACAAACATGCAAGCTCAAGGCACAAGGACAAGACTGATGTTCTAGGGAAATGATACTGGGGAAAAAATCCTCCAGTGGCGAAAGGTGTTAAGACGCAAAGGCAAATTGTTACTAGGCTGATGGGTAAAGGATGCAAATGAGGTTGATAGAACACACAATGGTAACGTCCTTCAATGTAAGTTTAATGAGCCCAAAGAAGGGAAGCTCGGTGATTTTTCATATTTAGAGAGTCTGAAAAAGCATAAAAGGAAACTCCATTGGGGTACCTTTTTCGACGATAGTCTAGTCAGTTCGAAAAAGGGGTAAACTAGCACCAATTAGACGTCAATTCAAAACCATTTTAACGAGTGTGACAAGGACAAGATCACTCGGCTATTTTTTCAATTTTAAGGAGTCTGAAAAAAGCTTAAGTATGGACTCCGTGAGGAATGTTCTTCTGGACCAGTTTAACGAGTGTGAAAGAATAAGGTCACTCGACGATCTTTTCAATTTTAGGGAGTCTGAAAAGAGCTTAACTATGGACTCCGGGGGGGTTTCTTTTTCGTAAATTTAGTCCCTTAGGCCCGAAAAAGGAATAAAATCTTACCTGAGGATACTCTTCTAAAGAATTGGAATTCAATAGAGTATTCCTTTATTCGTACAGTTGACCATCCGGACCGAAAAAGGAGTAAACTACCGCCGGACAGACGTGACTTCAAATTTCAGTTTAACGAGCGTGAAAGGCCATAACATCGCTCGACAATCTTTTCATGTTTAGAGGGTCTGAAAAGGGATTAAAAGGATACTTGTTTAAGGAACGTTCTTCTGGACCAGTTTAACGAGTTTGAAGAAACAAGGTCACTCAGAAATCTTTTCATCTTTAAGGGGTCTGAAAAGGGCTTAAAGAAGACTCCATAATGGTTACTTTTCTCAGTTAATCCGGACGAGATCGAAAAGCATAAATGCAGTCTCGCCGGATGTTGCTTTCGAATTTCAAAGTGATCTTGAAAAAAAACAAAGTTAGCTCATGATAGACTCTTGGTGGGTCGATTCCTGGCATCTTTTCGCGGGAGCTGTATGCTCCGACGAAAACATTGTCTATGATGCCAAGGGTTCTAGAGATATTGATAGGTATCGTTTCGGCAATGGTTTCCATATTACCCTCAACATAGATCTTGTGTGTAGCTAAGGGATTAGTATGACAAGACCTATCTCCATTCATAGTCACGGTGAATTCTCCTCCTTTGATTCAGCTTAACTTTGGGAGGAAATATGATCTGTGATGAAGATCTTCCCAAGGTTTGTCTGGACTAGTCATTGCTTCGATTACTGATTCGTCGGAAGGCAAGACTAAGTCTAACGAATCGGTGGTAGCAAAAGAACCCTGGGCCCAAATAGGCTCTAGAAGTGGATCTAACTCTTGTGCGGGAGTCAAATCGGGGTTAGTTGAAGCTTGCTAGACTAAAGAGTACGCTACTTCAGTAGCCGATAAGAGCATGGACATGCCGGAGTGCCCTGTCTCATCCATCGTGGTTGATGGGGAAGGAAGAATCCACGGATCCTCAAAGTAAGTCGTGCGGAACGACAAAACTTGAAAAATATCAGCCTTGTGGTGATTAGATATAAACTTGACATCGTCATGAGGAGGTGGGTAATCAAAGGTACCCATCAAGGATGGGCACAAACCAACTCCTACGTTAACGACACCGGGATGAGGATTATAAATCATGGGAACTGTGGATGCCCCCAAAGTTGGGTCAGGTCTAGAGAAGGACAATTGATCAATGGTCACTATCCGACCTTCATGTGGAAATAATAAGACTCGAAAAACTGTAGCAACCACAGCTTGCATAGCATAAGTCCAACTCCGACCTAACAAGAGATTATAGTCGAGGGGGGCATCGACTACTTCTACTTCAACGCACATGGTCTTTCCTCCTAAATGCATGGGGAAAGAAGGAACAATGCCATGTGGTCAGAAAGAATGACCGTTGAACGCAGTAAGGAGAGTAGGTGATGGAGACAACTCAGGCTGACCAATGGCTTTCGAGCATGCTAACGACATAACACATGTCGAGGCACCCTCGTCGACCACCGTGCGAAAGATATTGCATGTAAACGTTTTCATGGGATGATCCACTACTATCTGAAATGCTACGTGATAAGGCAGATGAGGTTTTAAGTCAGTTGTATCTAGCATGATGGTACCCGGGTTACATGTCTCAGTAGAGCCTAAAGCAGTCAACAAGGCTTTCCTCTGAGCAGGGCAACTTTGGAGGACCTCCAAAGCGGACATAGCAAAAGGGGTTTGGGATAAATCTTCCACCACAGAGTAATTTTGGGCGGTCCTTGCGTTTGGATTGTGAGAAGCTTTCTTAAATGCACTCTTTGGAATGTGTGTCATTGTTTCACCCAACATCTTCTCGATCTGTAGAGGAAGAGATGGGAGTTCATCTTCTTTTCCCTTCTCAGAGGCACTTGGTTTACTATAGTCGTGTGCTCTAGTCATTATTAAAACATCACCCCTAACCATATATACGTTCACGGAAGATGAATTATTTGGAGGAGGGCAGGTTTCTTGGCTGCCCCCTTCGGCACTTGTAGAGGCTTGAGTTAAATTTTGCCCATGCTGAAAGGGATTAGTCAACACGGCTTGTTGTTGCTGTGTGACAAACTTTTGGGCCTCTGCAAGTCGAGGACACAGATGGGTTGGGTGATCTTCCGCACACAAGTTGCACGGATACCTCACCTTCCGTTTTTTCGTGGTGCCCTCGCCAACATTATCAGTGGCTTTTTTCTCCCCCTTACCCTTGTTTCGTTGTTTTTTCTTCCCTTCAGGCTGTTGGTTGGCCTTTGGGTTAGTCGTCTGCACAGAGTGTACTTCCGATGTTTGGGTAGGAGAAGCAACCAAAGTAGTAGTCTGGTTGGCCGCTGAGTGTTGGATAGATAACTGTTGCAATTATTTTTTCAATTGATCAGTGGGCTTGGTTTGTGCGTAACCAACAACACCGTTGACATGTGGTCCAACTATCTGTCTAGTTTTATCCAGTATTGATTGTGGAGCATCTGATAGGATGTTTTATAATAAACCAGACTGAGAATAGATAAGCTCAAATTGTTGAGCTCTCATGACAGCATCTTCTTCAGAGAAAACCCCAGAAGTTGCGACGTCTTTGGATAATTGCGGTACTAAAGACTTAAGGAACCACTCAAGAAGGAATGCTGGTGGAACCGGTACTTTGATTAGACTCTTTCAGTGTCTCCACTCTCGAATATGATCAAAGATATGGTCCGTTGTCGTCTGTTCGAAATTGGCAAGCAGTTATGTGCCCGCGTCGTATCTCATAGGTAACTGGAAATGGTTAAGGAAGGCCATAGCCCATTCGCCAAAAGAAGAATATTGTGAGCGATCAAGATCTATGTACCATTTCACGACACTCCCAATAAGAGTGTGTTGAATCAATCGCAACTGGACGGAGTCATCTTTCAATGAGTTAGATGAACACCAAAGGTGGAAAGTAGTCACGTGATCACCTGGATCTTCGTTAGGCTTGGCCTCGAACTTTGGAATGTCTGAAGGAAACTTCGTTGGCATAGGATGAAAACGCGGATCGTGACATATAGGATCATTTAACAACCGTGTCAAATCTAGAAAGTGTAATGTCGCCAAGAATGGTAGTTTAGGTTGTTGCTGATAGTCGGGGAAAAAGGGTCCCGGAGTTTGACTGGCACCAGGTTGCCAGGAAAAGTTTGGCTGTTGGCCCGGATTCTGGTAGAAACCATGGCCTTGACCAGCGTAAGAATTTTGCATCTATGGAGACATCATGGGATGATTCCCCATAAAGGACATAGGATGTTGGGCATTCATCGTGTTTGATGGACTTTGGGAAGGATTACTCCATGCCGATCCTGCTGGAATAGGCATGGAAGTCTATCCGGGGTTCCATTGACTGTGGAAAGAATTACCCCAGAATGACATTCCAGATGAGGGAACGGATCCTTGTCCTGAGTTCCAAGGTCCTTGTATATGTGCCCCCGGCGTAGGAATAGTACCATGCGTCGGAGTAGAGTGTCCAAATATGGGAGTGCCCCTAGATGGGAAAGAAGTGGATGCGAAAGTATTGTTACCAAATGTCCCATTCCAAACAAATGGTGACGAACCTACCGACAGTGTTTGCGCAGGTGTTCCTTGACTCCCGGCTCCAAATGAACTTGTGTGTGCAGGCTGCCCGACGGACTGCTGATGTAGACCACCCAGCGAAGGGGATGAAGGAGAGATATGACCTCCAGCGTAAGGAAAAGCATTGAAAGGGGCAGGAATTCCCCCAAGTTGACCTTGCAGAGGAGCGTTAGAGCTCCCTTCCCCCAGACCCAAAGTCTGTAAAGTGGAGGGAGTGAGTGCAGGACTTGTACTTGAACTAGGCATCCCGTATGAAAACCAAGAGCCTGTCGCACTAGGTGTGAAGGGATTGGTGGCTGCCACGATAGATGGGGTCAGTCCACTGTGCGACGTAGTTGTGGCCAAGAATGTAGTGGCTCGGGCCGACGACGGCAAGTTAGGAGATGCTTCTCCTATGGTAGAAACGGTGGCGGGAATGGAAGAAATCCCAGAAGAAGTAACATAATTTGGTTCCATAACTGTGTGAGGCACTGATAGGCGTTCGTAAAATTGAATTGGCACAATAAATTGCGGCCAAGTATCAGTGGTTGGAGTTTCAACCGGACCAAGATTGGTGGTTGATTCCTCCAGGAGTTGTTCGAGCTCAATGGGTTGTAACCCGATTTCTTCGAAAGACCCTTGTTGGTCTAGCTTCCGCCTCAATGGTGGCGGGGGTGGCTCCAGTATAACTGGTGACAGGCCCAGAATCCTTCGTGATCAGCGGAGCTCTGAATCCTCCACTATGTGAGAATATCCATGACATGCTAAGTTATTCTACACATTCAAACAGTAACACACTCTAAAAATAAGCCCCTATGAGATAAGACAAGCAATCAATAACTATTTTGAAGAACAGTTACAACAACCAACACTAGAGAAACTTACCAGTGCAAGTGCAACTCGAAAATAGAAGCACCCTCCGGGTATACTCTACAAAGCATGGCCCAATGTCTATCCTAGGTACCATGGTATACCCCTGCAGTCACCTGTGTATGTCCCTAAAAAGTTTGGCAACTAGTTTTCCAGCATGCGAACAGTCACCAGGCGGGTACAGTCGATAGTCAGGTAGACCACAGTGAGAAGGGTATCAAGCCCGAAACCTGTCAAGGGTATTGAGTGCAAATGGTCCAGAAGACAACAGAGGACCTCGAACAGATTCGAGACCCACAAATCTCCATGGAAAATGAAAACGACGAAATCCCTCAACAAATCCTCGATATGTGTTCTCCACTATGCTTGGTCCAGCTTTGGAGGGGTTATCTCCGCTACCTTTCCTTACGCGAGCTCGTGTTTATCCCCTGTGTTAGAGGGGGCTCCCGGATAACTTCCACGTAACTGAACTTCTAAACTCCCTATCACAGACTCCAATGTTTGGTTTGAGTGGCCTTAGAGAGTTTACTCTCCAACCTATTCCAAGGCCCTAGTCCTGAGCTAGTATATGAACTCTACAAACAAAAAGTCTAATAGATTTTAAATTAGTGTTGCCTTTAATGGGATTTTTTACGTCACAAGGTATGAAGGTGAAACTGATAGTGTGTAAAGACTCAAAGCAAAATGAATAAGAAATGCTTGGAAACAAAAACTTTTACAAAAAAAATGTAAAAATCAGCAACTTTTCAACAAGAAAGATTTCTTTTTCTTTTCAAATTTTCTAAGATTTCATGCAACAAACATAAAGGAATTTCGCTCAATCTGCGAGCTACTTATGCTCTAAATTTAATGCAAAAACTTATGAACAAAAAGTCTTCTTCCTAGCTATTGATGCAGCAACACAATCTTCAAACAAAGAAGCAAATGAAAAAGAGATATTTATTTATTTATTTAAGTGCTAAATGAAGCAACAAAGGGAAAATGCCGACAAGCACAAAACCAAGAAAAATAAATAAAATTCTGGCTTAAAGCGCAGATCGCAAAGAACCAGAGAAAAGACGCACAATGAAAATCAAGAAATCACCGACTCTTACACTTATCTAAAAAACATAAAACATAATTTTTTTTTTTTATCTTTTCTATCAATCATCAACTAAGAAAAAATAGGCTAAGGGTAAGAAGCCCTAACCTACTGACTGTGCAACCCTAGACTCAAACCCCTGAGAGGAATACTTCTCACCACAGGAAGGGATGACTGCCCCACCCTGATTGAAAATCAACATGTCAAGCCTGCTACTGTAACTGAAACAACACACGTTCAAACGCGTGCTGACCTAAAACATCGTGCGGGTACCCGCGGGGTGCACTTGCACAGGCTGTGTGTATGTAAAAACTATAAGAAAAACTAAACACAGGCAGCCCAAACCTGGAAGAGGCCTCTAGTATTGACAACCAGGGTCTCTTGAAGGCTTGGATGCTTCCTCTTACAGAAAAGAAAAATAATTGCAAAGAATAACAAAATGCAATAAAGCAAACTGAGACCAGACTATGAACTAGCAAGACTCAGACAGGATCCAGAAAGCCCCCTGAGAATGTATAATTCTGACAGGGAAGAGGGGACTGCCTCTTAATCTCTTTGACTCCTACACGCTACTGAAACCTCTACAACTAGTGTTCAAACGCGGGCTGTAAGAGGTTAGGGAGAGGGTTACATGCGGGCAGGCCTTCTGTAGGCCGCGTGTCCCTCTGTGTGTCCCGATAATCACCGTCAAGCAACAATCAAGGAAAAATTGGTATAAAGGACCAGGTTCCCTGCTAGCTCTGACCTAACAACAAACAAATATGCAAAGAAACAGAAAATCTAATCCTTTAAACTACCCAAAAAACTCAACTAAATCCGGAACACCCTAAAGAGTAAATCCCCAGTGGAGTCGCCAATTCTGTTGTTGGGAAATAATACCCTACGGACTAACAAGATAGGGCTAAACTTGCATGCAGATCATGACGTTAAAGAAATCACTTTTAATCTATCACCCCAAGACCCAAACCCCTTTTTCACATACAAGCATGGAAAGGACCTACTAACCTTTTTACTGATGTCTGGTGTAGATCCTTCGTTGAACTTTTGTTTGCTTGCCTACGCTACTCCTTCCAAAGACAATCCTGCAAACGAGACAAAACACTATGCATGCATGCTATTTTTCTATTTGAGGGTTAGATATTAAGCATAAATCGAATAAATCATGTGTGAATCATGCATTGGGACGGGAAAAGTATTCTTTTATTATATTCAAAATGACTCAACTTACAATGAATGTTGAGATCGACCATCGTTCCTTGATCTTGATCCTGGGCTCCTCTTCTTTGTCCTCCAACTGCTTTGCTTGAATTCTTCTTAGGCTTGAGGAAAGGCTAAAGGGTTGGGACAAATGGATTCAGAAATTGGGCAGAGTTTCTTTGTTATCTTTTTCCTCCTCCAAATGGTACCCCTACCCCTTCTTTTATAGGCTAGAAGGAGCTAGGGTTTTGGACGAACTCTCGGCCATGCATGGCTGGGAGTTTCAGTTAACTGACCCATAGCTT
>ML831719.1:60019-71652 GCA_009831015.1 Picea engelmannii | reverse complement strand
TTGTTATCTTTTTCCTCCTCCAAATGGTACCCCTACCCCTTCTTTTATAGGCTAGAAGGAGCTAGGGTTTTGGACGAACTCTCGGCCATGCATGGCTGGGAGTTTCAGTTAACTGACCCATAGCTTTTTGGCCCATCGGAAACTTTCCTGTTTTTGTGCTTTGTTAGGTAAACGCAGGTTGTAGTAGGCCAGCCAGCATTCCAACGCATGCAGTGGTAGGTCTGCCAGCGTTCCAACATGTGCAGTAGTAGATTAGGGCACGTGCTACTTGATTTAAGAGGATTTTCAAGAGTTTATTCAGCATGGCTTTGGCAAGGAAGGGATATGAGTTGGCCTGATCCCAGGTAAGGATGTGTGGTGCAATTTAGGGTTATAACAACGTCCCAAGTGAATGGATGGTTCAGATGAATCCTCGTTGTTTCGAGACTTTACAAGACCAGGAACACTCACTTACCTGAACCTCGATGACCACATCCCCGATCTAGATGATCACATGACACGTGTCCTCCCTGAGATCTTTCGGCTGTGATCCTTCCGACGTTTCTGGGTTCAACTAGTCACAGATTCTTGTCTTTTGAATCTCCGAAATGTCGATGGACTCTCAATCCCTACCACCTGTCCCAATAGATGGACGACTCTGAGCTTGTCAGGATTTTCACGATCAATTTCCTCGACTTCTAGTCCACGTGACTCCCGATGCTTTGATGTCTGCCATGCGTCTCCACAAATGGATGATGCAGATCTCCCCAGTATTCTTCCTATGGAAATTCCTGATCTTCTGGTCTCGTGAATCCTGATTTCCTGAACTCCGACGACTCAATATCCCAACGCCTCTTTGGGGTTCTTACTCTGCTCACAAGGGTTTAAACCCTGTGTAACTCCTGTCATATCACACGGCTGACGGGAAACTGATCAACGATCCAACGACTCACGACTCCTAGATCTTGAACTCCGAACGCGGCCATAACCTCCTCGCTTCTTTGGCAGATCCAACAGATTACAGGATTTTTCAAATATTCTCCACAAGATCCTAACCATCAATCTCTTCCTCTTGGATGTCTTCTACGGGTGAACCCAGTATTCCTCTATGAAAATTGGTCCTCCTACGCGTAACTTTGCAGCGCCTGTTCAAACACTCTACGACACAGAATCTCTATGCTTCTTTTCAACGAACTTGAAAGCCTTATCCCTCCTGAGCTTTCTCACACTTTCAACCTCAAAGAGGGTCCTTGCACGCACTTCTTGCGGCAGTTCTCAAACACCTCCAAGTGCTGAGTTCTTTCGACTCTGCGCACACCTGCAACAACAGTCCTTCAATACTTCGCTCAGATTCCCAACTGAGACTCTCCTTAGCCTACGCACTCCTTGCACAACTCATATAACCCAATTTCTCTTCTGGGTGAACAAGAACAAGAGTTAAACTATCTGAGCCTTCTGTCAACGCACTCCTTGCGGATGACTTCAACTGCACTCCTTGCAGGAATCCTTGCTCAGATAGAGAAACAATTGAAAATCATTTCTTCTACTTCCTTTCTCAGATTTCAAACACTCAACAATAAATCATTCATACATAGCATGTAAAACAAATGCATAACAGGAAGTAAATACTCATGAGAATAACATTCAACATACATACACAGAGAACAAACATAACTCCATGAATTTGAATTAAACTCTTCTATTAATCCAAATGACTATACATGGGTGTTTCTGCAGAGCTCTCTGCTTCTCTTCTCAATGCTCAGGATTATTTTTACAATGCACAATGAGGGTGTCTATATTTGTTTTCCCTCGACTCCTCCTAAAACGGTCTAATCTAATATTCAATTCTACCTACTTACATTTACTACTATAAATGCCTCCATCTACTTCAGACGAGAGCAGGGCGCTCAAGGTCTGATTACATTATACCAAGGTGCCTTCATTAAATGATCTCATTTATATTTGGCACATCAACTTTAAGGGGAAATTCAAAAATTTGGCTGGGTCTGCCCAGCTGTCCTTTGTCCTCTGCGCTGGCTTGCTAGACGTGAGGGATGCTCCTGCATCATACTCCCTCGCTTGAAAACTTTCATAGGCTTCTGTCCATGAGCTCCTGCACGGTCTGTCCATGCTTCAGAATCTCTGCTTCATTTTTCTAGCTGGCATCTTCAACTGGATGGCCCTTCCACTTGACCAAATATTCAAAATATTCTTTCCTTCTCGTCTTCTTACCCACTCGTTTATCCCGTATCTGCTCCATCTGTGGATTCTTTGCAACTGGAATCTTCTTTTGCCACTGAACCTCTGGCTGTTCACCACTTGTTTATATCTCCTCAAGTTTATATGGGCATAAATCTGAGACATTGAATATCGGAGAAATTCCGATCCCATCGGGTAATTCAATTTCATAAGCATTCTCTCCAATTTTCTTCAAGACCTTACATGGTCCAATTTTCTTCATCTTCAATTTATTGTATGTTCCTCTCGGGAACCTTTCTCTTCTCAAGTGCGCTAGAATCAAGTCACCAACCTCAAATTGGAGTCATCTTCGATGTTGATCTGCTCTCCACTTATACTCCTGACTTGAATTCTGCAATCGCTTCTTCACCCGGCTATGAAGTTCTCTCATCGCCTCCACGAATTCTTCTGCACTAGCGCTCCTAGTAGCAGTCTGTTCCGAATCTCTCAATTCAGAAACTCCTCTAGGCTGCGTGCCATATACAATCTGTAATGGACTCTGGCCTGTTCTCCGATTTACTGAGTCATTATAAGCAAACTCTGCCTGCGGAAATACATTGTCCCAACTGCTGTGGTGCTCCGCCACCAGGCTCCTCAGCAAGTCTCTAGCTTCTTAGTTCAGCTGATGTGGATGATAAGCTGAACTAAACAACAATTTAGTCCCCATCTTCTTCCATAATGTCCTCCAAAAGTGCCCTAAGAACTTTGTATCCCTGTCCAAAACAATACTCCTTGGTAAGTCGTGAAGTCCAATGACTTCTTTGAAAAACAGATTCGTGATGTGCATCACGTCACTGGTTTTCTGACATGGGATAAAATGTGCCATATTGGAAAATATATCCACTACCACAAAGATTGAATCAAGTCCTCTTTACATCCTTGGCAATCCCAATATAAAATCCATGCTAATTTGATCCCACAACTTCTCAGGTATGGGTAATGGTTGATAGAAACCCGCATTCTTCTTCCTTCCCTTTGAATGCTGGAAAATCCTGCATATGTTTACAAACCTCTTGACCTATGCTCGCATCCATGGACAAAAGTATGACTCGCTCATCTTCGCAAACGTCTTATCATGACTGAAGTGTCAGGCCAATCCTCCACTGTGTTTTTCCTTCAGCAGATTCTCCCTCATGGAACAATTCGGAATACACAACTGATTGCCCTTAAACAACAACCCTTCCTGGATCATGTATTCGGCCCATTTTTTGCTATCTCTGAGAACTGGATTCTCAACTGCTTCATACACTTCCTTAAAGTCTGGATCATCTGTGTACATGTCTCTAAGATCATCAAAACCTAACGTCTTGACTTTGAACTCCTGCAACAGCAAACACTTCCTGCTCAAAGCATCAACAACTTTGTTAGCAGTACCAGAAATATGTTTTATCACAAAAGTGAAATTATGCATGTATTCAACCCATTTAACATGCCTCTGATTCAACTTTTCCTATTGAGTCACAAACTGCAATGCATGGTTATCACTATACAAAGCAAATTCCTTCAGAATCAAATAGTGCCTCCATTTCTTCAATGTCTGGATGATGGCATAAAACTCCTTATCATATGTGGAACACTTCACCTTCACTTCATTCAACTTCTCGCTGAAATATGCAATTGTTCTGTCATCTTGACTTAAGATTGCTCCTATTGCAAACCCGCTTGCGACACATTTTACCTGAAATGTCTTTTGAAAATCCGGCAACACCAGAATTGGTTGTTCCATAATCTTTCATTTCAACAAATTGAAACTCTCCTCAACCTCTTCTGTCCAGTGAAAATATTTATGTCTTTTCTTCGCTATTTCCATCATTGTTTCACTAATTCCACTGAAATTCCTAATGAATTTTCGGTAGAAACTAGCCAATCCATGAAAACTTCTCACCTCAAATATGTTCCTCGGTGATGGCCAATTCTTGATTACCTCCACCTTATCTGGATCCATCTTCAACTCATTTGCCGAAATAACAAATCCCAAGTAAATGAGTTATGTCTTCATGAACGAGGACTTATTTATGTTTATCAACAGCTTCTCTTGCTGTAATCTCCTCATCACAATGGCCAAATGCTTCAGATGTTCAACCTCCGTTTTACTGAAAATCAGTATATCATCCAGATATACGATAACAAATTTTCTGATGAAATCCTTCAAGACTTCATTCATCAACCTCATAAAGGTACTTAGCGCATTTGTTAAGCCAAATGACATAACAAGCCATTCATACAAAACTTATTTTGTCTTGAATGTTGTTTTCCATTCATCACCTTCTCTCAGGCGAATCTGGTGATATCCACTCTTCAAATCAATCTTTGAAAAAACAATTGCTCCACTTAAGAAATCCATTAAATCATCCATCCTTGGTAATGGAAACCTATATCTGATGGTTATCTTGTTAATCGCCCTTGAATTAGTGCACATCCTCTAGCCTCCGTCTTTCTTCGGACTGAGTACCATCGGAACAACACACAGACTCAAGTTTTCCTTGACCAAACCTTTGTCCAATAACTCTTGGACCTGTCTTTTAACTTCTTCATTCTCCTACGACGTCAATCTGTACGCAGATTTGTTTGGCAAACTGGCTCCGGGTATGAGATCGATATGATGACTCACACTTCTCATTGGTGGCAACGAACGAGGTAATTCATCCACTACTATATCAGTGAACTCTTCCAGCAATTCTTGAACTTCTTTTGGCAAATCGTCCACTCTTGTGCTAGTCAGAACAATCTTCAGTTTTTTGACCACAATGAACTGTGGATCCTCCTTCTTCTTAACCTCAGTAAGGAGTTCCTTCCCACTCATGAGAATTATTGTGTTGCTTACTTCCGGTTTTACTTCTTTATCTTTTATCGGAAGCAACATATGAGTTCTCCTGTTCTTTTCTAGGGTGTATGTGTTCATCCTCCCATCATGAATCACATTTCTATCATATTTCCACGGTCTACCCAGCAATATATGAAAAACATCCATAGGAATGAAATCAAATAATATCTTATCATTATATCCCCCTATCTTAAATTCAACTAAGCACTGTTTGGTGACATTTACCTGATGTCCTTTTTGTAGCCACAAAACTTTGTATGGGCTTGGATGATCAGTTGTCTCCAACTCCAGTTTTTCTACCATCTCGGTTGAAATGAGATTATCAGTGCTACTGCTGTCGACAATGACCTTGCATACCCTGTCCTTGGTCTTGCAAGCTGTTCTGAAAAGTCTGGTCCTTTGGACTGAGCTTTCCACTTCTTTCTTTGGTGTCAAAAGGACTTTTCGCATCACCAACGATCTTCCGCCTTCAGCGTCTTCTGCTTCAACATCTCGCCTCTGTGCCTCGGTGATGTGAATTTCTTCAGTTCCTTTCTTTTTCTCTGGAAAATCGTAAGACTTGTGCCCATTATTTCCACATGTGAAGCATGTAATTACTCCACCTCTTCCTCTTCCTCTACCTCTAGTACGAGGAAAAGTGTTGTTGTCAGCATAATCTCCTCTCTGCTCAATATGGTGTCCTCTATATTCCACATATCGCCCTCATTGTGAACTTCCACCTCTCTCTGTCCGAGTCTGAGGTTTCTTCCAGTCGTCCTTGGGCTTCTGGGTTCTTTCCTGGGCAACTGATTTTCCTCTGGGATGACTTCTGTTTTGGCCTCTTTGAATATTCTTTTGGCTCAGCTTCTCTTCCAATTTCAGAGCCATTTGATAAGCATCCTCTACCGTTCGGATGGTTTCCAT
The DNA here is from genome assembly GCA_009831015.1 of Picea engelmannii. Lineage (NCBI taxonomy): Eukaryota > Viridiplantae > Streptophyta > Pinopsida > Pinales > Pinaceae > Picea > Picea engelmannii. Next base: position 65,705 of record ML831719.1, on the reverse strand, counting down.
ACTCATTTCATCCTGAATCTCATATCTCAGGCCATTCATATACCTAGCCACATTTTCGTCATTGATTTCGTGATGACCTGCCCTGATATTCAACCTGTAAAATTCCTCAGTATATTCCTTCACTATCATCAGCTTCTGTCTCAGGTTCTGCATCCTCCTAAACAAATAAATTTGATAGTCCCTGGGGATTAATTTTGCCTTCATCTTTTCAATCATCTTGTTCCAGCTCTTAATTTTATGCTTTCCTTGGCAACGCATGTCAGCTTGTAGTTCATACCACCACAAGGTTGCATGTCCTTTTAATCTTGTGACGACATGCCTGAATTTCTTTTCCTCTTCGATATCTTCATAGTCAAAATAGGTGTCTAGAGATCTAATCCAGTCTAGAAGCTCTTCTACATCTAGATTTCCCTCATAAACTGGAATGTCCATTTTCACCTTTGCACCCATTCTTGCAACAACTTTTAGTAAGCGTTCATTTTTTTCATCTTCTGCTGGGATTTCTTCTTCTCCATGTCTAGCATCATCTTCATTTCCAGATTCACTGATATCTCCTGCATCAGCCTTGCGCCTTTGTCTTATCTGCATGTCCACAACCATAGCGCGTAAGTTATATAGATCTCTTTCTACCTCTGGAACTACACTTGCCTACCCCTTCCTCTGGGTATTTCGCTTTCCTCCTATGGATCGGGTGATTGTCTATCTCTTCTTCTCGGCAGCATGGTGAATTCTCCTTCTCCTTGCTACATAAAGAAAAGAAGCTTTTATGGGCTCTGATACCACTTGACATGTATCAGAGTGTTATTTTCCTCTTGCCTCTCTTGCCTGAAATATACAGTTAAGAAATAAGCTCTGATACCACTTGATGCAGGTGCGACGCTAGGCACGTCTGCTCACAGGATCTTTCCTCCTTCCTCGGCCCGAAGAACTGAAAAGTTATTCTATTTCCCTATCAGGAAATTTTCACCCACAACACTCTCTCACGGGTTCTCCCTTTCTTTTAAATCAATGTTGGCCTTTTGTTATCAGGGTTCCTCCTATCGGAATTTTGGCACTTGTGATGTCCAAACAACTTGCTTTACCGATCCCCGATCCCCAATACGCTCCCCTTTTGCCTTAGCCTCCTGGGCTAAGCCTTTAGTCCATGCGACCGCTTTCCATAAGACCGCAACCTTATATTCCTTTTCGTCGGGGTTTCTGACTTCAAAATCCTGATGTGCTCAAATTCTCGTTAGCCCTCTAGGCTAAGCTCTTCATCCACGTGACCTCCCCTTATATGACCACAGTCATATTCCTCATCGATGTTACAGAGTTTCTAATGCCAAAATGCAATCATCCTCGGGATTTGCGATCCCCCAAATCCTGACTCTTCGGTTTGCTGACAGTTGGCCCCACAATGGCACCTTCCTCCCTGTCGGGGTTTCGGACTTCGTGATTCCAAAATGCGTAAACACCTTGTCACCAGGATCCCCGATATCCCTATGACCCAAACACCGATAGATGAATTCCTTGTCGAGACTTTTCCCGATGGCTCCGATTGCTTCCATGCGTCCTCCCCTGATGGACGGTCCTGGTTAACTCTCAGGATTTTTTGATTTCTGATGTCTTAGACGCCTCGTCCCTAGGACTCACGAAATGACGAACTCCGACTCCCTTCAGATCTCTGACACGCATCCCAAATGAATGGACGGTTTAGATCAATCCTTGTTGTTTCGAGACTTTACAAGACCATGAACAATCACTTACCTGAACCCCGATGACCACATCCCCGATCTAGATGATCACATGACACAGGTCCTCCTTGAGATCCTCCAACTGTGATCCTTCCGCCATTTCGGGGTTCAACTAGTCACGGATTGTTGTCTTCTGAATCTCCGAAATGCCGATGGACTCTCGATCCCTGCCACCTATCCCAACAGATGGATGGCTCTGAGCTCGTTGGGATTTTCACGATGGATTTCCCAGACTTCTAGTCCATGTGACTCCCTATGCTTCGATGTCCTCCACATGTCTCCACAAATGGACGATCCAAATCTCCCCGGTATTCTTCCTATGGAAATTCTCGATCTTCTGCTCTCGTGAATCCCAATTTCCTGAACCCCGATGGCTCGATATCCCGACGCCTCTTTGGGGTTCTTACTCTGCTCATGAGGGTTTAAACCCTGTGAAACTCCTGTCATATCAGACCACTGACAGGAAACTGATCAACGATCCAACGACTCACGACCCCTAGAGCTTGAACTCTGAACGCGGTTGTAACCTCCTCACTTCTTTGGCAGATCCAATGGCTAATGGGATTTTTCAAATCTTCTCCACAAGATCCTAACCATCGATCTCTTCCTTTTGGATGTCTTCTATGAGTGAACACAGTATTCCTCTATGAAAACTGGTCCTCCTGCGTGTAACTTTGCAGTGCCTGTTCAAACACTCTACGACACAAACTCTCTGTGCTTCTTTTTGACGAGCTTGAAAGACCTATCCCTCCTAATCTTTCTCACACTTTCAACCTCAAAGAGGGTCCTTGCACGCACTCCTTGCAGCAGTTCTCAAACACCTCCAAGTGCTGAGTTCTTTCGACTTTGCGCACACCTGCAGCAGCAGTCCTTCAATACTTCGCTCAGATTCCCAACTGAGACTCTCCTTAGCCTGCACACTCCTTGCACGGCTTGTATAACCCAATTTCAATTATGGGTTAACGAGAACAAGAGTTAAACTATCTGAGCCTTTTGTCAACGCACTCCTTGCGGACGAACTCAACTGCACTCCTTGCAGGAATCCTTGCTCAGATACAGAAACAATTGAAACTCATTTCTTCTACTTCCTTTCTCAGATTTCAAACACTCAACAAGAAATCATTCATACATAGCATGTAAAACAAATGCATAACAGGAAGTAAATACTCATGAGCATAACATTCAACATACATACACAGAGAACAAACACAACTCCATGAATTTGAATTAAACTCTTCTATTAATCCAAATGACTATACATGGGTGTTTCTGCACAGCTCTCTGCTTCTCTTCTCAATGCTCAGAATTATTGTTACAATGCACAATGAGGGTGTCTATATCCGTTTTCCCTCCACTCCTCCTAAAACTGTCTAATCTAATATTCAATTCTACCTACTTACTTTTACTACTATAAATGCCTCCATCTACTTTAGACGAGAGTGGGGTGCTCAAGGTCTGATTACATTATACCAAGGTGCCTTCATTAAATGATCTCATTTATATTTGGCGCATCAAATTCAAGGGAAAATTCAAAAATTTGTCTGGGGTTGCCCAACTGTCCTTTGTCTTCCGCGCTGGCTCGCTAGACGTGAGGGATGCTCCTGCATCAAGAACATACCACAATGATATGAAATATTGATTTGATCAACCAAATCTAAATGTTAGGCAAAGCATATGGTTAGAATTTTTTAGCGAATATGAATTTGATATAAAGCATATCAAGGGGAAAGAGAATAAAGTGGTTGATGCACTTAGTAGCAGGGTGCATGAAATACATGATACATCCATTACCATGTATCAGAATGATATTAAAAGAAGAATTCTAGAGGCTGCAAATGCAGATATGCAATACAAAGAATTGGTAGCAAAGCTATAACAGGGTAAGATACCACAAAAGGTAGATAATTATAATTTGGGAATAGATGGATTATTGTTGCACAAGAACAAATTTTTTGTTTGAAATGTCCAAGACTTGAAACATATGATTTTGGATGAAATGCATAATGTCCCTTATGTAGGGCACCCTAGATATCATAAAATTGTGGCAGCGATCAAAATCCATTACTTTTGGCTAGGAATGAAGAGAGAGATCGCTGAATACATCGCTAGATGTATAGAATGATAGAAAGTTAAATATGAGTATAGTCACCCAATAGGGTTGCTGCAACCTTTGCCCATTACTGAATGGAAGTGGGAAGTCATGACAATGGATTTTATTATGATATTTCCCAGAACAGGCAAGCTACATGATTTGATCATGGTAGTGGTGGAAAAGCTTACAAAATCTGCACATTTTATTCCATTGAAAGCTACTCAAAAGGCAACAGATGTTGCTGATATTTTCATGAAGGAAGTGGCACGATTGCACGAAATTCCTAAAACAATTGTGTTCGACAGAGACCTGATATTCACCTCGAATTTCTGGAAACGATTGTTCATAGGATTCAGAACGAATTTGAACTTTAGTACAACTTATCATCGTGAGTCTGATGGATAGAAAGAGAGGGTGAAAAGAGTGATAAAAGACATACTGAGAATGTATGTGATGGACAAACCATCGAAATGGGAATAATACCTACACTTGGTAGAATTCTCTTACAACAATGGGTATCAGGCATCGTTGAAGATGAGCCCATTTGAATCACTTTACGGAAGAAAGTGAAATACTCCAATGATCTGGGATAATCCAGTCGATAGGACAATAGTTGGGCCATAGTTTCTCAAGGAGATGGAGGACCAAATGATAAAAATTAAGCATAATTTAAAAGCTACCCAAGATAGGCAAAAAAGTTATGTCGATAAGAGTAGAACCCATAGAGAGTTCAAAGTGGGTGATCATGTTTTCCTGAAGGTGAAAGTTAACAACAGTTCCCTGAAGTTGGGAAGCTACGCCAAGCTGGAAACTAGATTTTGTGGGCCATTTGAAATCCTATAGAGGATTGGCCCAGTTTCTTATATGATTTCATTACTTTCATATATGTCTATTCACACTAGTACATATGACCAAATTTGTGATGGTTTTTCATTGATATTGCAACACTTATCCGTTGCAATTTCCACAAAAGCTAAGTTTTTTTTCGTCGGAATAATTTTGTCACTCTATCGACGATCCAGGTGTGTGTGGAAACATCGACGAAATTATCTCTCCATGTGTCACCACCTTCAAGTTCAGTTAACCCTATGCATCATCACAATTATTACAAAACCTCCTCGCAAGTGCAATGAACAACCGTGGCAATTGAGACGAAAGTTCGTCTCAATTGCGATGAAAATTTATGACAAGTCAAAAACTTATGATGTAGATGTTGTATGTGTGATGAAAAACCTCGGCAACTTGTGATGAATACCCATGGTAATAGCGACGACATTGATTCATCAAGACCAAATTTACAATGAAGATGATGTATGTGCGACGAAAACCTGTAGCAACTTGCAACGAAAGTTCGTCGCTATTGCCACGGTGGTCAAAATGCAATTTTTTTCCGATGAACTATCGTCGATATTGTGACGATGGCATTAAGTTTAAAAAAAAAAATACACGAGATATGGTATTACCATATTACATTGTAATATGGTAATACCATACTACAATGTAATATGGCATTACCATATTAAAATGTAATATGGTAATGCCATATTACATTGTAATATGGCAATGCCATATTACAATGTAATATGGGAATGCCATATTACAATGTAATATGGTAATGCCATATTACATTGTAATATGGCATTACCATATTACATTGTAATATGATATTACCATATTACATTGTAATATGGTAATTCCATATTACAATGTAATATGCGATTACCATATTACATTGTAATATGTAATGCCATATTAACCCACAATTAATTGCAAGCCAACATGAAGAAATATGAGCTTGGAAAACAATTATTGTTTTGTATGGATTTTGTAGTTAGAGGATGTGAATTTTGTATTGACCTAA